>VKOC01028627.1:0-21863 GCA_009364415.1 Spea multiplicata
ACAGGAAAAGAGAATAATCGCTGAACCGACATAGCGCAAAAATGGCAAAGTTGCTCTGGGACTTGAGGGGGTTAACTTTTTATTTTTTCCTGCTTTGAACTATGCTGCATCAGCCATTCCTGAAGCTATGCTGCCAGTACTGAGATTTGCACTATTGTCAATTGTCTATTGATTCTTCCTTTGCCCGTTTCCCTTTTGCAATAAACCACGGACATTATTATTGGTGGTGGTTCTGTATTCCTTAGTTGCACACCCTACTTCTATATTCCAGAACCCCAGAACATTTTTAACTATTACTCTAGGATCTTAGGACATAAACCACCCTACAGCCCCTTAACAAAATAACATTTGGAAGACGTTGCTATAACACTGCTAGGAAAAAAGCACATAAATAAGTACAGCAGAGAATTTGCAGGATAGTTTGAAAAATGTACAATGCTATTTTAATTTGGAATTTGCATCATATGTTGCTTGAATTGCCAATTTGTAGCTCACCATCGATTGACCTTTGCTGTCTCGTGTCATTTAAGGTTTACTATGGTTTATGTTGGGCGCAAAAAAGAATTATGCAACTCAACGGTTATTGTTTTAAACCTGGAAAAAGTCCCTCTGTTGACCAGTGGTGTAACAAAAAGCCACAACCACCATCAGCCTAGTTATAGATCAAACTATAGAGGTTGCATGATTTTTATATTGGACACTGTTTTCTACTTTTTGTGCATTTGTAGACAGACAAAAATATTTTATAAAATACATATTCTGTCAGCTAAAATTATCTGGATATTTTTATCAGATTTTCAAGTTCCCTTTTAACTGTCTTTCGGTGGCTTTTTTCTTTAATATTTTTCTGATAAGAAAGGCATTTCCTTTTCACATCATGTATATATCAGTGCATCTGAACTGCATGGTTTTGTAGAAGAAAATGAATCCTAAAGTAAAGTTTATGCTTTGTCTTCTAAACCTATATGGTACTTTTTTAATCCAGAAGAAAGTAAACATGACACATTTGAAAAACCTTCAAGACACCATAAACGAAACAATTGCCATAGTTACAAATCTCACTCGTGCTGAATGGGTAAGAATTATATTTTAAAATTTTATTACAACCCTCTTTAGTTATTCAATACATAATATTTTTTTACTTGTTTTTCAGAAAGAGAGATTTCTGATGAATGTTCCAGCAGCAAAAGAGGTAAAGGATTATTGAATGTTCTTGGTTTGGAGTTTATTTTAAATACGTCATAATGTAAATAAGCAAATAAAATGTAGTTTTTAGTCAGAAATTTACATGTATGGTTTTTAACTAAAGATGGTGATTTTAACCTTCAGATGGTAACCTGTGCTGCAATAATACAGTGGTGCTATATTGAATGTCTTCCATTTTGTGATTATTATGCACATATGTCTTGCAACCAGTGCTTGTAGGTTAATTCTAGTTACACTTTTTATATACCGCTTGTATTCCACACATTTGCCTTCCTTCTAAGTGTCCTCTTTTAAAAATGAATTTTAAAAGCTGTGCCGCCATTTCTGTTACAAAAATCTGACCTTCCCTTCATAAAGCATATTTACATTTGAGTAAAAATGCTCTGTACGATAATAAACACATCATTGGCACCCCATAATCATCAGATCTGCCTCCAGCAGCTGGAAATGCCTGGCCGCACACAGCTTAAAGACCTAGTGTATGGCCATGCGTTTTCAAGCCCTTGTTAAGTCGTGCAAGCGTGCTTAAGAACTAGAAAACAGACAGAGAGACTGGGTGGAAGTGTGTTTAGAGATGGGTGTGTAGATTTGAAGGTAAGAGTCAGGATTTTGAAATGAATCCTGAAATGCCCAGGCAGCCAGTGAAGAGGCATTAGTAAACTGATGGGAAAGACAAATCTGGCAGCAGCGTTTATAGTGGATTGTAGAGGGGAGAAACTGGTATGAGGGAGACCTGCTAAAACAGAGTCTCAACAATCAAGTCAGGAGATAATGAGGGCTTGGTCAGGAGCCTTAGTGGTATCTTGTGTTAGGAAGGGCTGAATGTGGGTAGTGTTTTTAAGATGGAGATAGACTAAATGTGGTGGATAAACGAGAGGTCAGAGTCAAGCATAATACCAAGGCAAGTTCTCAATGTACAGAGAACCAAACCCCAAATTCCATTAGCTCGGGGAGTACACAGGCAATTGATCAGTTAAGGGGATTAAGTGATACAATGAGCTTTCCCGATCTCATTGTTTCCCCCCCCCCGGTAGTGATGCAGCCATCTGAGCAAACAGAGCTGTGCTAGCCAATTAAGAGTCCCAGCCTAGTTACAAGATTTTTGCCTTATTTAATGCTATGACTTGCCTGGCATATCATTGGTCGTTAAGGGGTTAGGTACTCTAGAATGACAAGCCCCAGCTAACCCTAAAAATAATTATGAGATTATTATTAAGAATTTGGACAAAGCTGGTGCTATTGTTCTAGATAATACCTATTCGAGACTATTAGACAATTTTAGGACAGGGCTTGACAAATTTGTTGTGAATCTAGGCGCCAGGATTTTTTTTAAAACTACCAGTTGGTCAGGAGTGATCTGATTATCATCAGCCCACTACTAAACTCACAGCATTTGACCTAGAAGCACCCTGGACTTTCAGGTCAGTGCTAGTTTTTTTTTTTTTTTTTTATAAACTCTTTCAATGCTGATGTTCCATTGGAGCACAACATTAACTGATATTTAGTCCCTACAAGCTTGGTTAAACAAAAAGGAACATCAAGAAAACTGCTTTTGTTTGGGTGCATTTTTTCACCTCTTTTTTTATTTTTTTTTATTATACACTGGAACCAACCTCCTACCTACCCCCTCAAAAAAAATTGAACAGGAAAATAAAATGAATCAGAAGGCACAAGGCCTCCAATGATGATGTGAGGGAGACTGAGCTTCCATGTGTCGCCATACCAGTTCATACCAGAGATTCGGTCAGCGTCCCACTGCCTGTTTTGGTGTAAAGCCGCATAGTAATTTACAGAATTTAAATTTATTACAGGACTCATACTTATGTACAGAGCAAATGAGCTGCTCAGAAATAGAACTCACATTAAAGTACATCAAAGTAAGTGCATCATTTCATCACAGAGCTCCACAGCAATAAAACTCAGTATTGTGGTGCAGAGTGCATCACAGAGCTCTACTACTGTAAAAGTGACTGTGTGTAAAGTTTTGTGTAATGGCTGTGTATTGTGTGATGTGTGTGGTGGTGATAGCTGTTGTGCGTGGGTGGTTGACATAGTGAATTCTGGGTTTTGGATGAGTGTGATGTGGGGGGGTTCAACTGAGTGTGTAATATACTGGTTACACGTTATCATATCTAATCTCTTCTGGTCTCTCACAGATTGCAATCGCTGCAGGAATGGCTTCAAGAGCTTGCAATCTAACTCAAGCTAGCATTTGTTTATAATCTTTACTTAAATTATTTAGGAAATGCTAATTTGACTTGATTGATACTGAAATTACATACTTGTAACATTAATATCTTTTAACAACCAAAAAATATGCAGTGCTGTATAAGTGTATAAAGTGTATAAACTGTAATAAAGTGGCTAGTGAGTGTGTGTGTATATATATATGTACATACATACATATACAGTATGTTAAGCTTAAGGGTAGTAGTGGACTGGTTAATCTTTAACCCCTTCAGGACCGGGATTTTGATACTAACGTGTCGCTAAAGGACCGGAGTCGTTTTTGTGTTTTTTCAACTGTAATTTCTCTCTTATCAATTGGTGCACCCACACAAATCATATATTGTTTTTTTCAGCACAAGTAGGGCTTTCATTTGAAATCATATTAAGCTGGGTAGTACATTGTTTTGTTTGAAATAAACTGGAAAAAGTTGGGAAAAAATGAAAAAAACACATTTTTTACAGTTCTGTATACATACAAATTGTATACACATTGAACCAATGGGAAAAAATTATCCCAAATACATTCATTAACTTGTCCTGATTTGGAAACCACCCAACATGGCCAGGATTTTTATCTATTTTGACCAGTATAGGGCAAATATTGCAAGGCATGCATCACGTTTTTGAAATGTAATTTTTTTCAAATTTGGCATCGTAGTCTAATAACTGCAATAGTTGTCACAGATACTGATTATCCCCCCAAAATTATATGTTTATGAACAGTAGATAAGTCAAGGTGTACA
Organism: Spea multiplicata; assembly: GCA_009364415.1. Taxonomy (NCBI): domain Eukaryota; kingdom Metazoa; phylum Chordata; class Amphibia; order Anura; family Pelobatidae; genus Spea; species Spea multiplicata. The sequence continues at coordinate 4,179 of VKOC01028627.1, forward strand.
ACTAGGGTCATTTTGACACTTTTCAAACAGGGATTTTATCGCCAATTGCTGCCAAATTTTGAGGGTTTTTTAGCATATGTTGCAATGTTGCTTTAGATTTTATATTATATTTTGTATAGAATATGTGCAACTGCAGACAAATTGTGTTCACCAACATCCCCCGGTTCCAACAAGGCCTCACATGCATGGTTCATGCATTTTTTGAGGAAGCTATGAGGGCAAAACTGGAATATGCGCATTTTGACATTTGGAATTTTCAGAAATTGGTTTCCTGGGCCCATATCCCATTTGGGACATTTTGGAAGCCCCCACTGTAAATTACCCCATAAAAGTATATATTTATGAACAGTAGACAAGTCAAGGTGTTCAACTAGGGTACTTTTGACAGTTTTCAGCCAGCCATTTCTTCACTGATGTCTGCCAAACTTCACAGGGAAATTATTTTATTGCGTTTTTAACGCATACATTTCAATGTTGCACTGAATTTCTTGCACACCATAAGTGCAACAGTGGAAGAAAACACCACATTTTGTTCACCAACATCCCCCGGTTCCAACAAGGCCTCACATGCATGGTTCATGCATTTTTTGAGGAAGCTATGAGGGCAAAACTGGAAGATGTGCATTTACATTTTTTTAAATATTTTTTTTTATCAGATTGCTTGTAAGTGACAGGTTTAGGCCGCTGACATCAATCAGGGAGACCGATCAATAATCAGTGACTTAAAATGTCACCGACAAGTGATCAGGTAATAATTATGATTTTTTCATTTATTAATAATTTGTGTTTTTTCATAATTACCCTAGATGACCCCTCTCTTTCTAGAGCAGGGTCATCCGTGGGCTGCCATGATCAGATCACTCCTATTGGCCAGGAGCTTAACTTAGGAAGCGTGGGGGTGGGGGCAGCATTGAAGGGGTTAACGCTGCACTGACGCTCTCATGGAGCGATCAGGCAGCAGGGGGTTGTTGGATCAGGTCCCCACACTTGTGTGGGGACCCATTCAATACCCCCCCTTCCTTGAAGCTGCCTGCGGCAGCTGAAACCGCGATTGCAGATTTTTCTGCAATCGCTGTTTCTGCCTACAAAATCACTCCGTGGGAGTGATCGTAGGCTTGGGGGCGGGTTTAGACAGGCTGTGCTGTCTGCCCAGGAGTCCTGGGCAGACAGCAGCAGCGCCCCCACGATCACCGCGATTGTGGTGATGTGGTGGGCGTTTTTTGGAGGAGACGTACCTGGTACGTCCCGGTCTACCGGTGACTGTTAACCAGGAAGTACCAGGTACGTCCCGGTACTGAAGGGGTTAACCAACACTCCCATCTCTGTTTTTAGTGAATCTACACCTTCATTTTTTTTAATTTTTTTTTATAATTTATGTACTGTAACTGAATGTCCTTTAAAGCACAAGGAGTTAGTCACAGATCTTTCAGAATCACTTGTCTTCTAGGGTAATATAAAAGCCAATTCCAGATCCAGATAAAAATTAAATATTTATTTTCTTCAAATCAGCAGCTAAACAAAAATACAACATATACAAAAATAAGCCCTTGCTCATCTGAGCACTAATTAAACACAGGGTTTTGTTTCATCTCTAGGTTGGGGTGGCTTCCCCACAAAACACTCCAAACAAAATAAATCCAGCAAGTCTTTTGTCCAGCACCTCTCGTAGCTGGAAATAAGAAGAGAGACTGAATTGCACCAAGCTGGGATTTTTTTTCAATTCTCCGTTTATTGACACAGCGAGTAAAAAAAACATACACGAGCAAGGACACATACAGAGTACATCCAAAGGTGACAATATAAATAAGATGAGAAGGTACAAGCAGTACACGGCGAGAGCCGAAGTATAGCAATGACATAGAGCGCTGACAGCAGAGTCATACCAGTCAGTTTACATCAAACCACTCATGAATCGAAGATGGGTCGGTGTATCACGGAGAGGAACGGAGAAGCAGAAACGCTCCATTGACAGTAACAGAAAACTAATAAAGAAATTACCCACAGGGAATATACGCTAATGGTGCAACACTTAAAAAAATAAAGGATTAAGACATAAATGTGGAAGTACCATGCCATCATCTTTCGTGGAGTGTGTATGTATGTGTGTGAAGCGTTAGAATGCATGATGAACCAGGGGCACGAGCCCAGCACCATGAAACAATGGGGAGAGAGTGTCATCTAGGGAGAGCTGTTGGAGGCCCCAAAAATCAGTTGGAAGTCATGAGACGCACCAAACGAATGCCACCAATAGAGGGGATGAATCTATGCAGATCCGCGGGAACCTTGTACCAACGCGTTAGAATCTTATACGAGCATTCTTGCAGTTTGAGAGGGACCTCTTGTGGATGGCCAGGAACACCTTATCCCATTCCTGCGGAGATGGGGAAATACCAAGATCCCTCTCCCACAGACCAAGGAAAAAGGGCTTAGTAGTGGAAACAGAGTCCAGCAATAGAGCGTACAGCGTCAAGAGGAGATGTGAGGGTGCGGTCGGTAGAGTGCACAGAAATTCGAAGGCAGAGAGCTGTCTAGTCAAAAGGGGAGTCCGGGGAATAGATGAGGCAAAATTAGGGTTTTTGGCAAGAATTTATCAAGGTAGGAATCCAGCACGCGAATGAAATCAGGGCACGTGTCCTGAACAGAGGGCAGGGCGTAAAGCTTTTGTTAGAAAGCACAGAAACATTCCGCAATGTGAGGGGTAGAACACAAGGGTTTGCCCTTAGCATCGATAATACGGGGGATATAGTAAGCAGCCTTTTGGGATCGGAGGGCCCTTGCCAACAGTCTCCCCAGTTTGTCCCCAAACTCGAAGAAAATGACGTTTAAGTCGGGCGTTTGTCAATGTCGCCAAAGAGGTTCGAAGAGCCTCCAATTGGGACAGAACCGCCGGGTCTCTAGTGAGTTTATGGGAGCGTTCAAGGGCTGATATTTGTTTAATCAGGTTTCAGCCAGCGCAAGCCTTTTAATGAGGGGGCCAATTTGGATGACTTTCCCCCGAACCACAGCCTTATGGGCTTCCCACACCGTTGGGACCGGAACACCTGGGGTGTAATTCTCTTTGAAATAGTGGTCGAGCAGGTCAGAAATATCCGAGGTATAAGTGGGGTTAGACAGGATGTTTTTGTTAAGTCACCATATCCAGGGCCGAAGTGGGAAGGAGGTAAGTGTCAAGGACATATAAACCGGAGCAAGCTGGGATTTTTAAACCCTCCTGGTGAGCGGTACTTGGTCACCTGTAAATCCTGGTCTGGATTTTAAAAACTGTTGGGAGCACCAGCCCTCCTTGCTCTTCTGGATGGAGTATCCCATTACACATTCCTAGATTTTAGTTTTTTTATTGTGCTTCTCTTTGCCTGGGGCTTTAATTTTACATGTAAGGGCAAACAAAATTAGCCAAAGTAGGGTGTATATACCGCCTATCCACTACTGTACTGGCCTTTCTGTCACAGTATTTAAAGAATTTAAGAATTTCACTCACTCGTTTTCTAGTTTAGCCCATCTTTTTGCATGCTTTATTGGCTTCCTTATATCTTATATAGGATGTCTCTGATTCATCTGATTTAAATGCTGTAAAAGCCATTTTCTTATTTTTAATTTTCTGGTTATCTTCCCCACTAAGCCACATTGGTTTCAATTTGTTTCTTTTATATTTATTACCTAGTGGTACATACTGAGAAGTTTACCCTGATAATATTTGTTTGAAAATACTCCATTTTCCCTCAGTGTTTTTATCCCTAAAGAGTTTATGCCAGTCAATGCGCTGTAAAGCTGCCCTTATCTTATTGATATTGGCCTTTTTAAAATTATATGTTTTAGTATTCCCCATGGGCAATTTCTTTTTTGAGTTTATTTCAAAAGACACCATATTGTGATCACTATTACCCAAATGCTACCCCACTTGAACGTTAGACAAAATATCAATATTGTTTGTTCACCAGATCACCAGATCCAGACAAGAATCCTTTCTAGTTGGGGCTTGTAGCAGTTGTGACATATCAGGTTCCAACAAAGACATTTACATCAACACCGTAGAACTAAATAAAGAAGATGAATATGAAAGACAAATCATCATACAATTACATCAAAAAATGCATGACACATAACTAGACAGAAATAAATCTACATACCACTTTTGCCTGCTTGTGAGCTAAGAGAGGGGTTTGTATCTTGAAGATTCTTATTGTATCAGATGGCTTAAGACTTAAAACCTTGCAATGACAACACTACTACAAAAAAGAAAAAGGAAGTGACCTGTAATAATGCATGATGGGAATAAAATACATGAGTAATGAAGCTCATAAATATTATAGACACAGAAAACGTTGTGAATGCAAACACAACAATTGCCTCCTAAGTGCAATCGGTGTTGCTGACATGCCTCGATATCCAGACATTCAGCAACACAACCCCCCAACCCCGCTCGTCTTGTGATTGCTCCGAAGAGTAAACACGAGCGCCATCAGTGAATGGCATTGCTGCCACTCACAAGATGGCGGCGCCAACTAACACATCAATGAGTTCACTGAGGGTCTATCCACAATGCATTCAACCATGCAAGTCAATGTAAACATAATTCCCCCACTGTCACGAAAAAAAGGCCATATATCTATATCTATATATTTACATTAAAAAAATTCTAAAATTATTTTTTTTTCCAATTGGTTGATGCCAGACGAGCCCCCTACTGGCGACCAATAGAGTCGCTCGTACCCACTTTTAAAATCCTGGTCCAGCAACTTCTCCAGCGGAGACCACTGGTCTCCCTGCTGCAACAGTTAAAGGTCTGTACAAGCGACTATATTGGTCGTTCGTACAGACTTTTAACTGTCGGAGCAGGGAGACCAGTGGTCTCTGTCGGACAAGTTGCACCAAGTTAACCCGTGACGGCGAACCTACGGAGCTCCCGTTATCTACGCAGCATCGCAGGGTTTAACAGGAGTGGAAATACGAAGGTTCTCCATCAGGAGTTAAAAAGGCTGTGTGAGTGAGCCTATTGGACGCCGGCAGGTTGATGCCAGATGACAACCTGCAGGAGTCCAATAGAGTAATTTCACGGCCCTTTAACCCCTGACGGCGAACCTACGTATTGTCGCTTCTGTCAACCCCTGCAATGTTGCGTGGATTAGGTAGGCTAGATGGGGAAGGGACCAGGGAGATTAGTAGACGAAGATTCTTTGTTTTGTGCATCTTCGTGTACGTTTTACCGCTGCTATCTTCGCTCCTACTGGACAAACATAAAAAACGCACTCTTCGTGTTTGTTTTCGTTCGAATGCGAATGCACAAGTCTAAAAGTAAGATCTTTCCATATTGACAGATATTTTAGAGGAGGATATGTGTGACACCACTGCACTGTTAATATATTGGTCCAATGAGGTGATTTTTTTAAACTCATATAGAATATTAAAAAACATGGGCATATATCTGGGGGTCTATATCTTTAAATTTCCACTGTAAAATCTTTCCATATTGTAAGACATTATTGATGCGGTTTAGTGTTACCTATATTAAGTGTATATATATTGGTCCAATTGGGAATTTTGTACTTTATGCAGAAATGTTTGAAAATGCCATTTGGTGGCAATGGGCTGACATTTGAAGTTTTTTACCTTTAATTTGTTTTAAACTATATAAATTCGTAGGGAGTTATATATGTGTGAGAACTCTGCCTAATCCAGTGTTAATTGTATCATATCTTTATTGTCATAGTTTCAGTTGTAATAAACCTAATGTTAACCTGAAATAAAAATCGCCTGATGGCTTGACCACCGATTTGAAACTGTCTGATAGCTTGACTGCGCTCACCAAAAGTATTGAGTCAAGTTTTTCTTTTCACTATTACTCTTCCATTTTTGCACCCTCATGCCGATCTCACTTATACCACGTGGATAAACGCTCTGTGAATAGACTACGACCCATATCGCTTTGAGAACCGTGGGTGGAACTGGCTGCCGGCAATAATATGAAGTCCTGGACATATATACAGCCGACCACATCCACACAAAACAGCAAGGTGGTGAGCAAATGGACGTACGTGTATATATAGAGAGCAATCATGCAAAACCAAGCAACTATGAGCATCGACGTGCATATGCTGGCTGAAAAGTTTTTTGTTTTTTTTTTAAATTGTCGGGTTTGTGGAGTCTGCTCACTTTACATGCACCACTTAGCAACATATCAATTGTACACGCGTCCTCAAAACAATGGCAGATGAGATTTGGTCACGCTAACTCTTTAAAACATATCTTCAGCAGAACTTGCCCTTCCCAAACATGGGCGGATCCGGTGTCTGCGACTCTGCAACAATAACTTCCGCCACCTACTGCGACTGCTTCGTTTCCCATGGTTCTTCGCGCCTCGCCTGCCCCCCCTAGTGGTGACTACTGCGTCGATCGTCCAAGAACCGGTGGCAGTGGGGCAGGAGCCTCGACAGTGGAGGGTGAAGACGGTGGCATATTGCAATTGTATTCCTTAGAGGAGCGGAAATCGTTAATAGGAAAGAGCAGACGCCCACAGCTGGATGTACTAAAAAGGTAACGTCAGTCATTTGGGAGGGTGACCTTCAACTTGACAAGAACCAGGAGTAATTATGAGGAGCTATGGGTTAAAGCTCTCTGGAGAGGGCTGAGTTGTTGGTTAGTTAAGAGATTTGGGTGACAACAGAATGCTCGGCAGGCACCGGGTACGTACGGGAGAACCCCAGTGGGAGGAGCTCCGGTGACACCTGCCACTGTGCTTGTACTACAGCCAGGGCCGGTGGGAGGGTGTTTAGATCATAACTGGCACTTAGTCTAATTTGGTTCGTGTCAAGTTGTGTTTAAGGTGTGCGAGGCTGAAAATTGAGCTTTGATTCTGCCGGGAATGGAGTACAACTGGGGATAGATAATCACTTTGACATGATGTTAATACAGGCTGAGAAATGGCTAAAATTTTGGAGCCAAAATAGATCTTCCTAGAAGCCAAGAAAGCCAAACATAATTTTACCACTCATGTAAAATTCGGAGGTTATGTGCCCAGCAAAGTTGTTAAAAATGTTCCCCCTCTCCCCTTGCCCTAGAGGTCTACCGCCTGTGCTATACAATATCTAAATACCGTATTTGCTCGATTATAAGACAAGGTTTTTTCCAGAGCAAATGCTCTGAAAAATACCCCTCGTCTTATAATAAGACCTCAACTAGGTCTGACTATGAGACTAAGATCCAGATCCCCTGCAGTGATGCAGGGGACCTGGATCCTCCTGTGTTATGCCCCCCTTACCGGTGCTTCTGAGTCCCCGGTGCGTAGTCCGGGCAGCGTGTAGAGCTCTACGCGATTCGCGTAGACAACTTCCGCTGCAGCCGGGAGGAGGTGCAGTTAGCAGCAGGTGTTGTCTGTGTCCATCGCGCAGACCTTCCTCGGCTGTCAGAGATCAGAGTTCCCTGCTGTTAACCGCACCTCCTCCCGGCTGCAGCGGAAGTTGTCTACGTGAATCGCTGCCCGGACAACACACCAGGAGTCAGAAGCACCAGTAAGTTTGGGGGAGGGAGTGTTAAATGGGGAGCCATAAGGCATTTCTAGAGGCAGAGTGCTCTATGAAATGCCTTTTAACCCCCTTAATGCCACTCTGCCTCCAGAAATGTCTTTTAACCGTCTATATGCCACTCTGCCCCATAATATGCCTTTTAACCCCCTAAATGCCAGAGTGGCAAATAGGGGTATAAGGCAATTCTGGAGGCAGAGTGGCACATAGGGGGTCAAAAGGCATATCATGGGACACAATGGCATATAGGGTGTATAAGGCATTTCTGGGGCAGAGTGGCAAGCCTGGGGACAGATGTGCATAACTGGGAGAAGCAGGTTGAAAAAAAAGGAAATAAAAACTAAATATTTTTCTCAATCGTAGCTTTTATTTTTTTTACATGAATTAAGATTTACTGGTAAAACTTTTTTTCTATAGGGCAGGGCTCGACAAATCCCAGGTCGCCATGGCGTTTTATCAGCCCCTTACATCCAGACAAAATTGTGGATGTAAGCGGCTGAGTCACCACACGGGGGCTCTGCTGCTGCTGCTGCTGTCTGTCCAGGAGTCTGGGCAGACAGCGCAGCCACTCAGAACCCGATCCTGTAGGCTGAAAACGCGGTTGCTGGAAAAGCAGCAATCGTGTTTTCAGCTGCCACAGGCAGCTTCAGGGAAGGGGGTTGTGTGTTGACCTGACCCAACACCCCCCAGCTGCCTGATCGTTCCATGGGAGCGACAGTGCAGCATTAACCCCTTCAATGCCGTGATCGCGGCATTTAGGGGTTAATTCCCGTTTTGTACGGGGCTCTGCTGCTGTTGTTGCAGACCAGCAACAACAAAAACGAGCCCCTACAAGCCCTTTGATGATTCATGTAGGCATGGAAGCCTACAGCAGTCATCAAAGAGACTCCCTCTGCAATGGCTGGTCTATAGACCAGCAATTGCGTCCCAGCTGCCAGAGGCAGCTTCAGGGACAGGGTTCTTCAGTCTCCACATGCGTGCGGAGACCAGCCCCAACACCCCCCTGCTGCCTGATCGCTCCATGAGAGCGACAGTGCAGCGTTAACCCCTTCAATGCCACAATTGTGTATGACACATTTGTGGCATTGCAGAGGTTAACATTTGTCCCCCCAAGCTTGTGGGGACTAAATATCTGTCAATACTGTGCTCCAATGGAACATCAGCATCGAAAGAGTTAAAAAAAAAAAAATGAAAAATTAATTAAAAAAAAAACACAGCACTGACCTGAAAGTCCAGGGTGCTTCCAGGTCAAATGCTGTGAGTTTAGTAGGTGGGCTGATGATGATCAGATCTCTCCTGACCAACTGTTAGTTTAAAAAAATCCTGGCTCCTAACTTTTTTACCTGGCACCTAGAGTCACAACAAATTTGTCAAGCCCTGCTATAGGGTCGTCTTATATTCAGGCTTTTTCTTTTTTTTGTCTAAATTAATATTCAGATTTGGGGTGTTGTCTTATAATCGAGCAAATACGGTAGTTGTCAGCTGCAGCAGGAGACTTAACTTAGATATTTTGCTAAGCCTTGGTTTAATGTTTTTATTTTATTAATAGCTATTATTGATGGTTCAACGTATGACAACAGCTCATCTTCTGTATGTTTATAATGTATATATTATTCAGAGTAATACTGTATTTGCTCGAATATAGACTGCACTCCCCCCCCACTTTAAGTCTTTAAAGTGGGGGTGCGGCCTATATACGGGGTTTAGTGCAGCAATGCGCAATTGAAATCAGGGTTAGGATACAGATCCCCCGCAGTGGTGCAGAGGACCTGCATCCTACTCTCCGATCCGAATTAGACAGCCTCCCCTGCCAACACTTCCCACGGGGGGGGGGCAGAGGTAAAACGCATCGTGCAGACGTTCACCGGCTGCATCACGCAGACGTTCAACCTCCGCTGCCGGCACGTCTCCCACGAGGGGAGTCCCAGCGAGGGAGATTGTTAAAGCACATCGTGCAGACGTGCCGGCAGTGGAGGTTGTTTACGCTCGCGTTGCTGCAGCCGGTGAACGTCTGCACGATGCGTTTTACCTCTGCCCCCAAGACTTACCAGAGCAGACTCCCAGGTGTCTTGTGGGGCCAGCGGGGCACATCTACGCAATACGCGTATGAAACTTCCGGTGCCGGCACTTTAGCGTGTGGTTATGGTTCTGTGATATTTTCCCAACCGCCTATCTTTTATAATTTTTATTACATTATATTTAATTAGTAACATCAGTTTTACAGTATTTTCTCTGTTAAGACAGACAGATCATTTGCCTTGTCCCTTAAGGAGCATTCTGATTCTTTGCATGATTTTGTTGAGATGGATTGCATACATTTATGTACAAAGTTGGCAGATGGACCATTTTATGAGATATATAGAGATGTTTATAGAGATAAATATGGGCTGAAAATTCGGAGTCGTGTGTAAGTCTAGCAGCTGTCTAGCCATTTAAGATAAATAGAATCTGACGTGTTGCTGTCTTCTGGCAATTAAAAAAGGATAATAAAGGTATACTGAATGCAAGTATACAATGATAGTTGTTTACAAGGACAGCGGTTTTCTACAGTAGTATAGATTTGAAGCTTGCGATCAGGGACCGCTTTACTTAATGTATCAGTTTGTTTTAGTCTGTCAATTTAAATTTTTGTCATACCCCTTGAATATATGTATTGAAAGAAGGGCTGTGGAAATTGTTGGCACTTTATAAATTAAAAACTATTTTTTGTATGCCTTTTAATTTGTCTTTTATGTTTTGCTCAAGCTACCCCTAACTAGTAGAGTAAAATCGGGTTCTGATTGCTAGAAAATAATATGGTTTCTGTTTGTCATGACTGTGTCACTCTGTGTAGGTTGGTAAACTCAAAAAGGAACACATTTTCGCCTGTTTATAACAATTGAAGGAACATCTACTGAACAGCAAAATGTTGTGCAATGTGAGCTGATTGCGACAGAGCTGCTGTTGCTCTGCCTGGGTCAAATGTACATGGCTGATAAGAGGTTGCTCTTGGCATAATGGAAAATAATTGCTGTTTATTTGAAAAGACAAAAGTGGATATGCTACACTATATAACCAAAAGTCATCACCCATCAAGATTATTGAATTTATGCGATTCAGCCACACTCATTGCTAACAGGTGTATAAAACCATACCAACTCCATAAACCATCATTAGCAGTAGAATGGGTCATACTGAAGAGTTCAGTGACTTTAAATGTGGCACTGTCAAAATATGCCATCTTTACTATTTAAAATGTCTCCCTGGTCCACTGTAAGTGCTATTATTGTGAATTGGGAGCATCTAGGACTAAGGACAACTCGACCATGAAACTCTAGACCATGCATGCTCACAGAGCAGGGCTGCTGTGTGCTGAAGCACGTAAGAAAGATAAAACTGAAACAAAACGCCCTCTATAGCATCGCTCGCTACGCTGTTCCAAATTGCCTCTGGAAGCAACGTCAGCTCAAGCACTGTGCCTGTGGAGCTTACTGAAATGGCTGTCCATGACCAAGCAGCTATGCATAAGCCAAAGATCAAAATGCACAATGCTAAACTTTTGCTGTACTGGTGTAACGCAAACCACTGCTGAATTTTGGAGCAGGGGCAACATGTTCTCTGGAACAATGATTAATGCTTCAAGTCTGATGGTCAAATCAGGGTTTGGCGGATGCCTGGAGACAGCCATCTACTGCAAGTGCCCACTCTAAAGGATAATGGACTGGTTTTCAGGGTTTGTACTAATCTCTTTAGTTCCAGTGAAGGGGAGTATTAATGGCACAGCAAACAGATGTTTTAGATAATTGTATGCTTCCAACTTTGCGGCACCAGTTTGGAGAAGGCCGTTTCCTGTTCCAGCAGGACTGTGCCCCAGTGCACAAAGCAAGGTCCAAAAACTTGAGTTAAGTGTGGAGGAACTTAAGTAGCCTGCACAGAGCCCTGATCATTGGATAGCTTTGGAATGAATTGGAATGCCAAATCCAAGACAGCCTTTCTTGTCCTACATTCGGTGTCTGACCTCACAAAAGCTCTTTTGGCTTAATGGATACACGTTCTACACTAATGTCATTAAGCCTATCCGACAGTGTGTTCCTGCTGAATGCAGGTTGATTGTGGTACACAAATGACATTGAAATACGTTGCTGTTTTTTATGTGTCTGCAATGTCATTAGGCAACCTTCTTTTATTTTGTTTCCTCTCAATATCGGAGCTGTGTGTTCTGTTGCGATTGTTTAAACTGAGACAGGAATATTTCCTCTCTGAGATTGTGGGCTTCAGGTCACCCCTGCTGTTTTCGATGAAAAGTTGGAACAAAGTTTTATTGCTCCCACAGGACTTTTCTTTAATTGTATATTTTGGTTTTATTTCAAGTACACCTTTGTAACAGTTGGATGTTTTGGATTGGAAATATAAGTATACCTTTTTGTAGTATAATCACATTGAAGGTTGCATCACTTTTTTAAAATATTAAAGTGGGGTTTCCATTGCTACAATCTCTAAATTAATTGGAACCGGTGGCACGTTTTATATGATAACTGAAAGGTGAGTTGTATACTAGCTGGGATAGTATATCACAATTTTTACATTGTGTCCTGTAAAACTGGCTGCCAGTGCTGTTCTGTATAGTAAACCAATACACACCAGGCTTGGCAGACAGTTGTGACAAAAAGGCCTTTTGACAAAAAGCTTTTGAAATAGCAGTATGCTACTTGCACTTATTGCTCTATAACTACCTAGTTCAAATAAAATAAATTATATAGTACAGTGGGACTCTGCTTCTTTAGAAGGTGCAGTTAGCTATTTACATATATATAAAAAATATTTTTGTGAGCAAGTCCTAAAATGAGTGCTTTAGCTTAAAACAATTCTCGCAAGGGAAGAGTTAAAATACCGGCATGTTAAATGCCCATGGGGTGTCTACTTTTAAAAAATGTATGATTTGATGTAGTAAATTGAATTGGCCGGGTTCAACAATGTCCCAATTAACACAGGGGGAAGGATGACCACACGTCTAATTTCCAGTTAGAAAAATGCACACGTCCCAAATGTGGCCTTTTTTCTCCCAAAAACCTGACAAACCCATGCATGTATGGTTTCACTGTAGTCAGGAGATGTTGCTGAACACATATTGGGGTGTTGTGTCACAGGGACATATACCGGGACCTGGACAAAGCCCGTACATATACGGGCTCAAAATGCATTGTTTTCAATGGGTTTAGGGACCGCCCATTGTCCTTAAGGGGTTAATATATACCTGAAGTAAAATGTGTGTGAAAAAATAAACTCAAAAAATGACTACCAAAAAGTTTGACAAAGACTGGTAGTAGAATTAGTGCATGGAAAGCGTTAAAATACCCTGGGGTGTCTAGTTTTCAAAAATACGATTTGTCAGGGTAAATTGCATTGGCCGGCATCAAAGATACCTGAAATAGCACATGGGGGGGGAAGAATGGTTTTGAAATAGCAAAATGCTACCTGTACTTATTGCCCCATAACATAGGGTATTTCTAAACTCAGGACGAATAGTAGGATCTATTTAGCAGGTTTTTAAAATTACCTTTTATAGATGGGGGGGGAATCACCACATTTTATAGTTTTTTTTTCTTTCTCTAATAGATAAAATATAATAAAATCAAAACTATGTCATCTAAAGAAAGCCCTTCTTGTCCTGAAAAAAGCCCCCAATATATAACTTGTGTGGGTTCAGTAAACGGGAAAAGAAAATTACAGCGCAGAAAAATTAAATCAGCATTTGTCACGAAGAGGTTACATGAATTAATAAAATTAGCCCCTTAGACTTTCTGTAAATTGATATTGTATAGTTAGGGATTTAATCCCCACATATTCCTTGTGGTAATTTACAGGGTGGGTGATAATTAGGACTCATCTCTCATGGGGTGTCTTGCTGTGGCAGGTGAGCTTATATATTTTGGCCAAAATACATTGTTAAAGTCTCTTGTCTATTGAAAGTGTCAATTGTTGAGTTCCATTGAGATCCATTTGCACACAATATTCTTTTTTGATTACACTCACTGAAGCATACATATCGCTCAAATAAACGTGCTCCCCATGATCAGCTAACCTTTTACATGCATGAGAACACTGCTGAGAACCTAACTCCTGTATGTTAAAAGGAGCATAATCAAGAACACCAATTGACATCATATAACTACCCATACCTTCTAAAAGAGGCTGGCCCTCCTGTTGTGCACTTAACCCTTTTTATAAGCAGAGTTGGTACAGTATTTGCAAGATTCGGGTAACTATGATACCAATTTAAGGCCCTGAAGAGCGTATAGAAAGCGTTGTGAGACAGTCTGGTCTGTGATTGGTTTGTGGAGATAATGCACAGAGAAAAAGGTATTACAAAATACATCCTGAAAAGAAATCCGATCTGTAAGCCTGATATAAAAGTCTGCTTAATGGTTTATTACTGCTGTGTTTAAAAATAAGAAATAACAAAATGTGTGGCCTTATATAATGCAGGGGTTTCCAACATGCGGCCCACGGGCCAAATGCGGCCCGTCTGACCTTGAGGTGCGGCCCGCGTGAGATCTGCAGCCAGGACAACCGGGATGGCAAGGGCCCTGCTGCTTACCTGTGGGAGGGTCTTTTGTACTGAACAGGGGAAGCAGAACCCAGCAGAGTCATGTGAATTCCTGTCACATCACGTGACTCTGCTCCATTCCTGCTTCCTCTGGGCAGTACAAGAGAAGTTGCTCATACAGAATGCGATCAACGCAGAGGAAGGCCGTGGCAGTATATGAATCAATGTGAGTGTGATAGCATGGATGCATAAGTGGGGAGGCATGGCACAGGGTGGCTGTAAGTGATGTGCAGACCCCATACTGCTGGCAGCGTCAATACACAAAGGGGGCAGCTAGCCAGGTTTCAGCATGTACTGGCTGACTTGCCATGATAGGAGTATGATTGCTGTTGTGTTGAATTTTTTTGTCCAATTTTGGTGTATTAACCACACTTTTATTAAAAGTAACACACCAAAATTGGACAAATACAATAACAATAATAATTTATATATGATTTTAAACAGCAGTCACACTCCTATCATGCCCATGGTTGCCTACCAGTACATGCGGAAATCTGGGTATGCCTGAGATTGCTGTTAACAATCATATATATAATCATATCATAACATTTGTACAATTTGGTGTGTTACTTTTATTAAAAGTGTGGTTATTTGTTTTATTTTTAAAATGTGTGTTTTCATTTTCGGTTTCAGCTAAGTGAACCCCGAATAGTCGGTTTCGGTCCAGAATTTTCATTTCAGTACATCCCTAGAATAAATAGAATAAAGTTTTCAAATCTCCAAATCTTTCCTAAAAACCTCAAGTAGCTTTATTATATGAATGGTCCACCTATCAACATGTGAATCTAAAAGACCATCAGCACACTCCCTTGAAAAAAGTTGAGTAGCATAGATGTAATAGTTGTAATTGGTGCACTTGTTGACTCACATGATGTATTGTGCAGTTTCTTAAGGCACAGATCTCACTGATCCTTCTTGCTGTATTATCAATTGCTGATTACAAACTGTAGTAATAATTTGTAATAATCACTCAGTTCATTGAAGTTTTGTAATGCATGGGAATTCTACACCAAAGAATACAAGTGTGGGAATTACAAGGTGTGTAGGAAGTGTGATTGGTAAAAATGGCCAATTCTTATGGGCTAATACACTTATTGGAGAGGATAAAGCCCTGATTGTCGATGTCTGTGTGTGTGTCCCTCTGAGTCAGACTGAAAGCAGAAGTAGCACGTGAACAAGCTGAGCTGAACCAGAGCGAGCTATTTCTGTCTATTAAGTTCACCACCCAGGAACAGTTACTCCCTCCTACTAAATGAAGCGTTCACACATGGCACAAACTGCAGCACATTCATGGGCTTTCATCCACATGCTACCACCTTGTTTTTGCATGTAGAATTTTTTTTTGGACAGGGGGCATTTTAAAACTTGTTTTTTATCCCTGTTGTAATTTATGTACATACTTTTAAGCATTAACAGTAACTTAGAGGTGAGTACACCAACCAACACAGAGGAACTATTTTGACTATGGTTCAAGTGTACATGGTTTCAAATTTAAGACAGCCTCTAGATCAGCAGCCCAAGATCCATTTCTTCTGTGTAGTTTTGAATGTCCCCAAAACATATGGAGAAGTGCCATGCTGCCAGTGCATGGGTATTAAAAATGAGAGAAGAGGTTTTTAGGTCAAGTTATGTTGAATAGACACCTAACCTCCTAGGCACAATTCTCTTTTGGACCATATAAATCCCGTTGTCTGTGTGTGTCCCTCTGAGTCAGACTGAAAGCAGAAGTAGCACGTGAACAAGCGGAGCTGAACCAGAGCGAGCTATTTCTGTCTATTAAGTTCACCACCCAGGAACAGTTACTCCCTCCTACTAAATGAAGCGTTCACACATGGCACAAACTGCAGCACATTCATGGGCTTTCATCCACATGTTACCACCTTGTTTTTGCATGTAGATTTTTTTTGGGCGGGGGGCATTTTAAAACTTGTCTTTTATTCCTTTTGTCATTTATGTACATACTTTTCAGCATTAACAGTAACTTAGAGGTGAGTACACCAACCAACTCTTTCTTTTGGACCATATAAATCCCTTGTACTGGGGATGCTTATACAAAATATATACCATAGCAAAAATGCTGAAAACCTTTGCATCCTCAAGTAAAATACGTGTGTGTTTAAGGGGTTAACAGGGTCATGGGCAGCCAAGGCCCATTGATGCACATGGTGGGCCAAGGCTGGCCTGTGTGGTCAAATCCAACAAACAAGCTATAGCTCAAATTGCTGAAAAAAGTTCAGCTGGTTCTGATGGCAGAACACGCAGCACATCATGGTTTGTTGCGTATGGGGCTATGTAGCCCATGATAACCTCTGTCCACTGCTGAAAGCACCTACAATCTGCACATGAGCATAAGAACTGAACCACGAAGCAATGGAAGAAGTTGATGATGATCTGTTTTGGTGGCAAAAAGGGACCTACACAATATTAATCATCTAACTATGATATCAAAAGAAAGCTTTATCTCTCCTTGAAAAAAAACATATTGTTTACATTATTCACAGGAAAAGAGAATAATCGCTGAACCGACATGGCAAAATTTCTCCAGGACTTGAGGTACTAAAAACACCCTGGGATTGAAGGGGTTAAAAGAAAAATAATCTCTTACCTCTGTATGCTCCTCCTTTCAAGGAAAAGGAAAAAATGTCGGTGCGCTAAGCTCAAATAATACAACTGTATAATATGAGGCCTACCAAACTGCAAATACAGTGTGTTGGCTGTACAATGTATATAAAAAAACAAAAACTGTCTGCACTTCTCACCCTAATAAAGTTGGCAACAAATATATAAGCATAATATAAATAAGAGGTTTTGGTTAAATAAATTGGCCAAAGCATAAATAAGCTCACCCGCCATGTCAAGGCTCAATAGGTTGAGAACCTACTCTCACATCCTACTTAGTGGGCACACACAGCAGTTTATACTGCTACCAAAACCTTATTGCAACTAGAGTGATGAGGAGCCAACAAACTCAAATATGTGCAAACAGGGAAAAGAAAAAAATGTTGGTCCGCTAAGCTAGTCTCAGGTCCTCAGGCTGCTGTGGATCATATGAGGCAAGTCCTCCCCGATTAAAAACAGAGCAATCAGCAATAATCATAATCAGTTGCTAACGTGCCTCGATATCGAAGCATGTCAGTAACACAACCCCCTACCCCCATCGCCTTGTGATTGCTCTGAAGAGCAACCATAAGCACCATCGGTGAATGGCATTGCTGCCACTCACAAGATGGCGATGCAAACTGTCACATCATTGAGTTCACGGAGTTAGGGCTGCAACTAACGATTATTTTAATAATCGATTAGTTGGACGATTATTTTTTCGATTTAATCGGATAAAAAAAATGCAATGTAATAAAAAACGTCCAATTTACACTTTCATCTCTATTGCAATGGCCTCTCTCTATTCACCTTCTTATTTTACTGACATAATAATAAAAGCTACAAGAACCCAAACACAGTGCTTCTCAAACTAGGTTTTAATACAAAGTTATTAGTAAATATTAATTCATATGTTAACTATTTTTCATATTTAATAAAAACTGAGAAAAAAGCCTTGTTTAAATTTTTTTATTTACCAAACTG
>VKOC01028630.1:0-18520 GCA_009364415.1 Spea multiplicata
GTGCTGGAAGTGATTCCGGGGACAACAGGAGGATACATGTGGGTGATCTCTGGGAGTTACTACAGCTCTCTTGGTGAACCCGTTACACCCATAACAAGATCTTAATTTTCCTGACTTGCCCCAGTCAAACCTATTCACGATTTTGGAAATTACTCATTCTCTGATTTTGATAATCTATATTTGTTTGAGGCAGTACACAGCTTCTGTATGGGATGCGGTGTCATTTAATGCCTATGATGTCAGACTGCCCTTGGGTGATACATGACCTTAGTACCTGGGCAATGCTGGTGAATGAAGATGGTAGATGATTATTCTTAATAATACCAGGTTAATGAAACCAAAGTTACTACTTACATACTTTAAGCTTTATTTTACAAACTTTGTGAGTTCCCCTTTACATTACACAGACAACAAGAATAGGGGTTGATGGTATTCTCTACCAGCAGTTGAACTTTGCTTTATCAAATCTCAAAAGCCTATATGACAGCTATTTATACATAGGTCTCTAACAGAACAACTACTAACTGTTTATTTGGTGAATATTTATCTTTCTGAAAAAAGCAGATTATGGATTTAACAAATTCCCTGCTTGTTCATTCTCCCATAATTTAGCCTCATACATCATGCGCAGGAAATACTGCCTGCTTGTAACACAGTATATTTCAGTGTCATTTGTCGTACATTGGTTTATATTGAATGCTGATATTTTGACAGGCGGAGATAGAACAGGATCTGCTTTCGGGAAGCCAGATATTCACAAAATCCACCAATTTTCCATGTGGATTTAAACACGACATGTCTTTTATATTTTTAATCCCACAAGTCAGGATACGTCACAGTTATTTTCCACCATTGGCCTCTTTCCATGCTGAGTCAATAAAAATTGCAAAGCCATATTAATTGAAATAACATAGTTCATTTAACTGCGAAATGCCGTAAACAACCACTTGAGCTCTAGGAGGGGTACAATTTATGCTTTCAAAATTACTTTAACCGTAGAAAGCTAAAATAAATGTGTTTAAATTATTTCATTTTTTGTTTTTATTATAACAAAGAATTAAACATGCATTTTAAATAACACCACTGATTTTCTGTAAGACCTGAATTTGGTCATTAACATCACTTGAGATGCAGCTGAGCAGCTCAGCTCCTTAAATCCCAAGGACATCCTTCTTAGCCAAGTCAGCATTTATTCTGATATATTCTGAAACCGCCTCAATAAAAACAACCACGGTATAGAGACCCCCCCTTCCAGCAGTCCTATTGCTTAAGGCAATTGAACCACAAGGCAAATAGAATGACAGTCCATGGAACATAGATCTGAGTATCACAGAGTAAATAATGTATGGATCTTCACAGATCAACTCTGGGGCAGAGTTAATAAGATTTGATTGGAAACCTTTTTTCTCAATGGGGCCATCAGATTGCTTGGCTGGCAAAGTTACTGCCAATTGTGCATTATCTTAGACACTGGCAATGTGTCTAGGTTTAGCGAAGCCTTCTTTTCTTAGCGGCTTTTAAATTGCTAAATTACATAGTGCTGCAGTGGCTAGGCGCAAAGACTATGTGCTCTTTAACATGGCTGAGAATGAGTTAACGTATTTAAAGAGTTGTGCTCAGGTAGAGGGTACAAGGAACAAAAGGATGAAGTCATCTTACAATCAACACCTCCTCTGTTACCTTAATGCTTAGGTCACCTCGAACGCTAACCATCCCATCATAAGTTAGTGTTCCTTGTCTGGACAATGTAACCACCAGTCACTCCATGCAACACTTCAAGGAGAAAACATGCAAGGAGTGCAGGTATTTAAGAAGTTTGATGCTTACATGAAATTTAACCACAAGACCAAACTTAACTATACACACAGAAATTAGATGGTGGCACGGAGTCATCTGGACTATGAAGCCTTTTTGGTTGTGACACTTCATCATTATTACCTCTCTTTGATACTGTCTTGAAACATTTGATCTGTTAGTAGTAATGGGATAGTCACTGTGTTGCTATAATGGTTGAAAGGTATAATTAACACTGGCAAGTTAGGTCCTACTAGTAGTACAATTTGTTAAAAAAATATGTTTGGTCCTTCATTAGCAATACTGTATATACCATTATATATATATAAGGGATGTAGGGTACAGTTAAGCAAATCTGGTTCCCTTTTAAGGCGAGATCAGTTTGGAAAGTCTGTTAAACTATTTTTGTTTACAGGTACCAAAAACAGCTACAATCTGTGATTGTCCTGTAATGGAGGGTTGGCAGTAGCTTTATCTTGCTTTGTGTGATTATCTGAAACTGAGTAGAGAAACAAAATTACATCATTAGTATGATTACATCTCATATATATCAACATGACATATACAAAACCTGACTGACTGTAACTGCTACGTAGAACACTGCTGTACAGAAACATAATCTCTGGTCTCATGCAGGGCCGGCCCGACAATGGAGCCGATCATGGGTGGTAAGGTACATCCAGAACATGCGTTGTCAATTCCCACAGTTATATATCATTATAATCGACCAGTATCATATGTGGTAGTCCATAATATTAAATTAAATGTGAATAGAACTCTTAAGGAACGTGCAACGAGGATAGAGCATGGGGTGGAGGCTGTGCTAGCTAGGCACAGATGTCTAAAGCATGAATGGGCCAGTTACAAGGGAGAGAGGCTGCTGCCTCCCCTGACCCGAGGATCTGAGTCATAACATTTGTGTTTTCTTTATAGATACATGAATCCTTTATTGTACTTACTGGTCACAAGTGATAGGAATTGTCTTTCAAAAGGTCATCAAAACTTGTCAGCCTTGCCCTTATGTTTTGCTGGTAGCTGAAGTGCCAGTCATGAGGACCATCAGATCCAAGGCTGAAAATAACGATATTTGTATATGTAATAGAAAGAGAGATGCAATAGAACAGGAACTAAATATGTTTTAAAATCAATCCTTCCCTCATGATGTTCAACCAAACACTTTGCCAGTAACCATTATACACAATCCTGACAGTAGTGGCATAGTACCCCTCTTGTAGCCAAAGTATTTGTTCCCCTATGATGATTACTTTGAGTAATGGTCCTTACACCTCCTTCCTGGTGAGGGTTGTCACTATTCAGTCCAGTAGACAAACCCAATCTTAAAGCCCAATAACAGTGTCCCAAAACATTTGCGCCAACAATGTCAAGGACCAGAATTCTTATTGCAAATAGTCTAGTCCTGCCTCATGCTTGCTAGCCATCTCCTGCTTGTTGTCTTAACCTGAAACGCACAATAATTTTGAATTGAATAAGACTTTTGACTAAGAAAGGGATGCGGTGGTAACAGTTGAATATAATAAAAGGGATTCTAGTCCAATATGTGAAACATAGTCTTACTGCATTAACAAATGGCCATCTATATTTATTTTCTTCTACACTTTTGCTCAACTTCTCTAAGCTTTTATCCTTCATCCTGGCTTACTTAGACAAAAATAGTAAAAAGGTATCACTTTGCTGAACAATGGTTTATGAGTAGTTATTGGTCAAATTAGGATGCAAACCAGCAATTTCAACATTTCTCTGTTCAACTCATTTGCCAACTTAATGGTAACTCAACAACACCTCAGTTCATTTCAATTGCCGCTTGTCTCATAATGATCTGTGGAGTTGTGACATGAGCTAATAGCACAAAGTTCTGTGGATTAAAGCATTAGTGATTTTTTTGGTGGTTTAGAGGGGATGGATGCTTTAGGCAGGCATGTGAAGAGAGCGGAAGAAATAATATGGATAATACTTGATATTTTCCATTGTTTCTGCCTCCTGCATTAGCCCATATGTTTTGTGTCCAGTACGTTGTACAGTATCATTTGGGATATTCTTACATCTGTAATTTGTTTTTAATAATAATGATAACACAATCCTGGACACTTTGAGATGAACTGAATTAACGTTGCATGTACAAAGTAACATGTAGCCAACAACCCAAGACAGCAGAATGTTGGATTCCAAGATAGGACTGTCTGCCAAAACTAGAACACTCTTAATAGGTGTATATATATATATAGTATATTATATATAATATATATATATATACTATAATTAATATATATATATATGGAATTAACACACCCCCATTTGCATCAACAAGAAGTACAATATATATGTGGAAAATACCATCACATAGAAGCAGGGGAACAGGGTTGCATAGCAACTAGGAGCAGCTGTGAGTTAATGGGGCAGAAGACAGTAGAATGTTTGTTAATTCAAGGGGTAATGAGTTGCTTGATACGATTGCATGGATAAGTGAACATTCCGTGGGAATTCGGGGAGCCACAGAGAAAAGTCAAAATGTCTACAACGTGGGTGTATCCACAAACTTGAAATTATCATTCTAGGGCATAATTACTACAAGGGCAATTGGCTTCTTATCCACTGTGTGGACAAACATAGTTGCATTGTATAATATGTGACTTCTACCTATAGGAAGGGATGATTGATAGACAGAACTATCTAGTTGATTTCCAGTGTAAATTAACATTAGACATGTGCAGAAATACACTTTATGACCAAAGGTATGTGGACACCCTCCTTGATTATCCAGTTTAGGTCTTCCAACCACACCATTTGCATGAACCCAAGCACGAACCCAAGCACATTACCATTGGCAGTAATGAAGAGCTCAGCGATTTTAAATATAGCACTGTCATAAGATGCCACCTTTGCCACAATTCAGTTTGTAAAATGTGTGCCCTACTAGATTTACCCCGGATCTCTGTGCTATTATTGTGAAGCGTAAGCATTTAGGAGTAATCACTGCTCAGCCACAAAGCAGTAAGCCACGCACAAACACAGAATGGGCTGCCAATGGCTGAAGCACGTAGCATGTATAATAACCAGTCCTCCACTCACTACTGAGTTCCAAACTGCCTCCGGAAGCAACATCAGCACAGGCCGGGGAGCTTCATGGAATAGGTTTTCCAAGGCCAAGCACACAAGTCAAAGGTCACTATCCACAATTCCAAAATCAGCTGGAGGAGTGTAAAGCACATCGCCAAGGGACTGTGAATCACTCCACTCCACTCCACTATCTGGAAGTTGTTATGGCCAAATATTGGTTTGGAAGATAAGTTCGCTGGTAGGTTATGTCCGTGGAGATACAAGGAAAGAAGAGAGAAATGAGTAGAGATGGAAGCGGAGCTGTAAGACACAAAAGCGGCAGAGAAAGTAGGGAGACATTTAGAGAACATGAGAGAGAGTGAAAGAAAATAAGAGTGTGAGAGTATAAGAGAGGGTGTGAGAGTAAATGTGAGCATTGAATTTAAAATGACCCCACTTTTTCCAAAAGTGGAGCTGGTCCTTCAAAGACTTGCAATAAATCTTACTGACTGCATCAAACATTATGCTGGGCCAACTCTTCTGGCAGGAGAAGCTCATTATAGTGCTTAATGCTTATTAAAGCTGTTGACTTCAAATTCCAAGTCTCTTGCACACCCCCACTTTAGTGAATAAACCCCTCTTTATTAATGTGATTTTAAATATATATAAATCAGTGGAGATCACTATTGATGATCAGCTATAACAGCCCATGCTGTTCTCTGTCCATGGTACTGATAAGAGTTCTAGGACATATTATGTACATCCGTGTCATAAACACAGGAATATTTACTGCAAGGTCTTAAAGGAACAGTGTAGTCCTTACAAATGTATTTTTATTTTTTCATATTGGAGTCAATTTAGCATAAACTACAATGTGTTATACTACATGCAAATTGAAGCATGCACTCTTTAGTTATTAGAGTTAGAAAATTAGGCTTCTGTCCTGACACTGGGAAACATTATCATGTACGTTCCATGCACATGATCAGCAGTGCTCCCAATGAAAGTCATGGGCGCTGTAATCCCAGTGAAAGCAGTGCGAGAATCATGGCCAGTCACATGTATCTGAACACTGATATTAATTCTGGGGATTTAGCAGGTAAGAGGACAAGGATCATGACATTTCATCCACAATGAGTAGTAGAGTATGGGGTATTTGTTTCTTATACTTCTAGCCATCTAACCTCACAATGCGCTATTCTAAGAGTTCCCAGCAATGCTGTTTAATATGCACTAGACAGAGATCTCTGCATGGGCGGATCGGGTGGGGGTGTCAACCGCGCAACTTCTCCCTGAGAAAGGGATCAGCATTAGGATGGCCTGGGGGTGTTAAGACAATCGTCCCAGTGCCTGTTAGGATCTGCCCCGAGTGTTACTTATGTGCCAGGCATTCACGTTCCTTTCCCCCTTAAGAAAGGCCGCTTGTGTGAGCAGCTGTGCTATACCCACAAGCGGAACAGAGAGGATGACTAGACGTTTATAGTTAGTTTGAATGAAAAACATCATATTTTAAGCTAACACCATTTATTTTGTGGTGGCTCCATGTGTTCTCCATTGCCCAACAACTTGTCAGTAACCCAAACAGCATGTATGTGCCGTATTTGTCCCCAAACAGCTTGTCTGTGCCATGTTTGCCCCTAAACAGCTTATCTGTGTCATATTTGCCCCCAAACAGTTGTCAGTGCCCTGGAACCAGCTGGTCTGCATTATTTTGTCCCAAATAACTGGTCAGTGACCCCAAACAGCTTGTCTGCGCCATCTTTTTTATTCCCAAACAGCTTTCAGTGCCCCAAACAGCTTGTCTGGACCATCTTTGCCAGCAAACAGCTTGTCAGTGCCAAAAACAGCTTGTCTGTGACATCTGTGTCACTAAACAGCTTATCAGTGCCCTCAAACAGTCTGCCTGTGCCATCTTTGTCCCAAACAGTAGCCATCTCTCTATCAGAAGAACACTTCTATAATCCAGAGGGGGCTGTTTAGCCTTTTCTAACTCTAATAATCTAAAAGTGCCCCTCCTGAGATTAAGTTCTGGATCCGCCCATGGATCTCTATGCTTGATCATGGTATTAGTTACCATGCTTGGTCCAAAGCAATGATTACCTAACTTGTTAACATACTTAAGTTGCTGAAATGGGAAGACATTTTTTTAATTAGTACAACATGCATATATGATTATCACTTTCCTAGTTTAAATTTGTTTTACTACATGTGCATTTTTTACCTTTTTGTGATATTATTATTATTATCTTTTATTTATATAATGCCAACAATTTACGCAGCGCTTAATACAATACATATATTCAAGGGGTACGACAAGACGAGAATTGACAGACTAAGACAAACAGATACATTAGGTGGAGAGAGCCCTGCTAGCAAGCTTACAATTTTGAGGGAATGGGGTAACAAATATAAGGCACAGAGAAAGGGTGAGAGGTAGTGTGGGGGTATCAGTGATGGGTGAGAGGTAGTGTGGGGGGTATAAGGGACAGAGAAAGGTTGAGAGGTAGTGTGGCGGTTGTATCAATGACAAGGAAGTTCTAGCAGCTAAGATGGTCCAGCTTCTCTGAAGAAGTGGGCTTTGGGATCTTTATTGAATGTTGGGAGGAAGGGTGAAAGCCGAAGGTTCAGTAGAAGTAGATTGCAGAGATATGGGGCAGCTCGAGTGAAATCGAGAGCCTTTGTTAGGGCACAGTTAAAGACTGGAGGGAGTTTATGGTTGGAGATGATAGGAATAAGATTGGTTAGGTTGAGCATGTTGGTTGAGTTAGGTGGTCGAGAGTGATAGGAATAGGGAAGAATATGTAGGGGACAGAAGTAGCAGAGCAAACAAAGGCAGGTTTCACATATAAAGGTTAGTGTAGAGGTACTGGAATAGATGTGATGGCAGAGAAATGGAGAGGGATGGGATTTGCAATGGTTTAATGGGGCGAAGTGGGTACTAAGTGGATCCAAAGAGTTGGTGCCCTCTACTGGCATGTTTAAATAGATCAGGTAATTAACTGTCTATATATATATTAGGACAACACTGGGGCAGGTGGGAGAGAGGCAGGGAGGGCGGGCAAAAAGTCAGTTGTTGTGGGGAAGATGGAGGAGTGTATTGCAGACTTTGAGGGCTGTAATAGAGAGTGTTAAATACTGCTAAAGTGGACAGGGGCAGTGAGAGGGCAGATATAGGAGATAAGGGGTTAGTGGAACAGAAAGATAGAAAGTAAAATATAACACACTTAAGTAGTGACAGGCATTACATAACTTTTACCAAATAAAAACAATCAGTGATATAGAACATGCAAGGTTACTTACTTATTTACACACATGGGAACTTGTTGGCTCCAGCTACCTGGAGCATATCCTTGCGGGACACAGCCAGGACTGCCCACTGAGCGGGACAGGGCTACCGGGACTGCCAGGACTGGCGTCAGTGGTCGGTCCCACTTATACCGTTGGGTGGTCCCACTGAAACCGTTGGGTGTTCCCGCAGATGTCAGGGATGTTCCTGCTGATGTCAGTGGGCATTCTCGCTGCCGTCATTGGCGTTCCCACCGACGTCAGTGGGTGTTCCCATTTAAAAGGTGTGGAGTAGGGCATGTCAGCATCCCACACCTGCGACCTGGAGGATTTGGGTGCTTCATACGATATATAGATGAACGGGGCGCATAGATATGTGGGAAAAATAAAAATAAAAACGAATATAGTGTAATAAGTTCAGGAACGAAAAACAGAATGAGTGGTATAAATTGCACTCACAAGTGTGCTGAAAAGTAATCGCTCGTCATAAATCCGGACTGTATTCTGTCCTGGAGTTGCTGCGTGAACAATAGGAAACGAAAAATGGTGCAATAAAGTAGATATTAGTTTAATAAATATAGATTAAAAACTTACAAACGAGTAAGCGTAACGGGTAGGTTACGCATAAAAGCAGTTTCTGTCTCAAAGAGTGTTCATCAAGTCGTTGTAAAGTCCAGATTCCAAATTTATAAAATATCTCAACGCGTTTCGCCAAATTATAATCGGCTTCCTCAGGAGAAAATTGAAGAATCGGTCTGTGTCCTGTCTGTGTTTTCGCGGTTTTTTAAAGGTCCCAGTTCGCCGTCTCCTTCTGTTTACGTCATCTCTGCGTCATCACGTTTATTCTTTTCTTTTTTCTTCTTTTTCTTCTTATCTCTTTTCTTTATTAGTGTTCTTAAGACGAAATGGTATCGGATGGTGTGGAACATTCCTTCTCCTCATTTCGTCAAGACTCATAGCAGCCGAAATTCATGATCAGTAAGTATGTAAAATAAATGATTTATCAAATCAGAAAATGTATCAAATGTTCTTATTTCATTCAATCTTTTCAATTTGCAGGGATATATCCATAGAGCCTCGAGGGACCCGCAGAGAAAAAACAGGCAATTTGGGTGCTTCTCCTGGAGTTCTCTGGGCCAAACTCAGAGAGGTCCCAGGTATACTTTTTTAATTTAACACTGTTTAGACCTAACAATGTTTGATAGTTATAATAGTGGGAGTAGTCAGACTTAAGAACTCTCCTGGTTTTATCTGGTGACCCTGGGAAGTGGTTTCCTTTTATTTTCATGCAGGGTAGTGATGATTGGCCGTGCCTTTTCCCTGCCGACTTCCCCCATGCTCCCTGCCCACTTAAGGCTGTCTGAGGTTAGCTCTGTCCTTATGGGCTGCTGTCCCTACCCCATACATGGCAAAGAAGGAGAATTCTGGGTACCTACCCTTGGCAGTTCTTGGGTTATAGAAATAAGATCAAAATCAGGTTGCTTAGTTGCATTAGTAATAAGCTTTATTCAGTGTTGGGATAATCTAATGTTTATCCAAACATTTTAATCTACACTTTTACACTTACTAATTTTGGGTAGCTGTATAACATGAGCAGCAACAGCTAAATCATTAAAAAATCCCAGTATATTCAGGTATGTTTTTAGCCAATACAGGGTGTTACCAACCCAAAACATGGCATTTTAGGGACTTACTGTATGGCTCAATAAAACAAGGTGCCTAGAAGTCCTGTTTCTAGGGAAAAGTCCTATGATTATAGTCTCTGTCACCAAATATCAATTATTAAGGATACCAAAAATGGAAACTACATTTTAAGCAGTGTCCACTATGTAAATAATGTTTTGTGACATATTCTTTCAGCAACTGCTAACAATTAATGTCTCTTAACTTAATTCTTGGTCAGTTTGCTGCAACCCTTATCATCTCAGGAAGTCCGATGAAGGAAAGCTATAGAATGCAATATTTTCCCTACATCTCCCATATCTATCTATCTATCTATCTATCTTATCTATCTATCTATCTACCTATACACATAGATACAGTAGCGTACCTAACGGGGGCAGTCCGCCCCGGGTGCCGCTCATCAGGGGGGTGCCAACTTGCCGTCACCGGGCACCCCTCCAGAGACGGACAGTAATGTCCGCTGCTGGAGGAGCAGGTTCGGTTGGGGAGATCAAGGATCTCCCTTTAACCGGCTAAAAATCACTCAAGGGAGCCGGGGGTCTGTTAAAGACCTCCGATACCGCTCCCTTGCGATGCGCGCGGCAACTGCTGCTGTGCGCCAGGGTTTGTTGTCAGATCCCGGCACACAACACTGAAGCCGCGCCCACCGCCGTCCGTGCCCTCTGACCCGGAAGAAGACAGAAGAAGAAGAGTGAAGAGGAGGAAAAGGAGCTGACTGCTGTAAGGAGAAAAGTGACAGAGGAAAGATAGGAACGCATTCAGTGTGTGGATTAGTATGTGTGGATGAGTATGTGTGGATTGGTAACTGTGGATTAGTATGTGTGGATTGGTAAGTGTGGATTGGTATGTGTGTGGATTGGTAAATGTGGATTGGTATGTGTGGATTGGTAAATGTGGATTGATAAATGTGTGAGAGTGATGGGTGTTATGCTGTACCATTTCCAATGTATTTTGCATTATTTAATTATGCTCTAAAGTACATCATAACTCCCATCACTCTATACTGTTCCATACAGAGACAGAGCTGGGGGACAGAGGCCTCGCACTCCCACCGCAGGACTCCTGAAAGGTAAGTGAGCTTCAAAAGGGGGAGAAGGTAGATAGGGAGAAGGGAGTGAGATGGGGATAGGGGTAGATAGTGCAGAAGGGAGTGAGACGGGGGGGATAGGGGTAGATAGGGAGAAGGGAGTGAAAGGGGTAGATAGGGCAGAAGGGGGTACATAGGGCAGAAGGGAGTGAGAAGGGGCTTAGACAGGGCAGAAGGGAGTGAGAAGGGCAGTAGGGCAGAAGGATGAGAAGGGGCAGATAGGGCAGAAGGGGATAGATAGGGCAGAAGGGAGTGAGAAGGGGTAGCTAGAGCAGAAGGGAGTGAGAAGGGGGAAGATAGGACAGAAGGGAGTGAGAAGAGGGTAGATAGTGTGAAGGGAGGGAGAGGTGGTAGTGAGAAGGGAAAAAGAGGGGGTAGATAGTGAGAAGGGAGCGGGGAGGGGTAGATGGTGAGAAGGGGGTAGAAAAGGGGGAAGGTAGAGCGTGAGAAAGAGGGTAGTAAGTATATTGGAATAAATAAACAGTGAGAATGAGTGAGAGAATAAATGAATGTGTGGATGCATCATGAGAATGAGTGAGCGAATGAATGAATGTGTATGCATTGTCTGAATGAGGGAGATAATTAATGAGTTTGTGAGAATGCATTAATAACAGTGAGAATGAGTGAGAGAATAAATGAATGTGTGGAAAATTTGTGTGATTGAGTGAGAGAATAAATGATTGTGTGAATTAATTATGTGAATGAAAGTGTGAATTAGTGAGTGACTGTAAAAGTGTTTGTGTGTATGATAGATATATAATTGATTTGTGGAAAGGCAAAGATGGCTCAAGCAGGATGTGTGAGCCTTGGGGACCAAGATGACACAGGCAGGGTGGTTATGGGACAATGATGGCACAGGCCGTGCTGTTTGGGGACAAAGTTGAGTCATGCTAGGCTGTTTGGGGATAAAGATGGCAGGTCCTATGTGTGTAATCTGGGTGCTGGTCAGGTTCTATGTGGGCAGTGTGGACGCCAGGGCTGGCTTTCCGTTGTGTAGCCTATCATCTATGCCTGTAGTTTTATCTCTACCTTTATTGCTGAGTTTTTATGTGATTTCCAGTTGATCTATACCTGCAATGCTATGGTTCCATACATTATTATTGTATACTTGCAAATACGGGATTTGTATGTCTGATTCTATGCCTCTAGTGCTGAGTTCACATGTGAACAATAATATTAACAATATTAATATATATATGATTGCTGACAGCAATCATACTCCTATCATGCCCAGGCAACCAGTACATGCTAGAACGTGGACATGATAGGAGTATAATTGCTGTTAGCAATCATACTCCTATCATGCCAAGTCAGCTAGTACATGCTGGAATCTGGGTATGCCTGGGCATGATAAGAGTGCGATTGCTGTTAACAATTATATATATATATATGATTATGTAGTGTTACTTATTTTAAATAAAAGTGTTAGATTTTATTAAATGGTGGGGGGGGTCATATTCGGTTTAGGCCAGGTAAATGCTGCATTTTCGGTTTCAGTCCAGAATTCATTTCGGTGCATCCCTACTACTAAGCCAGACAATGAAGTGGTAGGCCTACACCACATCAATGTCTGGCTTCAATGGTATAGTGATAGGGATTACGCTGTACCACCGTCAATGTCTGCCTCAGTATATAGTGATAGTGTTAGGCTGTACCACCGTCATTGTCTGCCTCAGTATATAGTGATAGGTGTTATACTTTACCACCGTCAATGTCTGCCTCAGTATATAATAACAGTAATGCTGTACCACCTTCAGTGTCTGCACCAGTATATAACGATAGAAGCTATGCAGTTTCAAAGTGTGTGTGTGGGGGGGGTGCCACATACAGGATCCGCCCCAGGTGCCAAATACACTAGGTACGCCCCTGCATACATATACATTGCTTACATTATCTAGGCATATATATATTTATGCAGAAGTTGAACAGTTAAGTATATTATTCCCAGCTTTTAACTTGGGTCCTGCACACTAGGCAGATTTCTGTGAACGTAACCTCTGTTTTATATTCTCTCAGCATGAAGCAGCTGAAGCAGCTCTTTGTTTTACTCTCAGAACACAGTTTAAAAGCTTACCCGTTCTTTGCTTGGTAACATTGAAGGGATCAGAAGTAGGACACACATGTAAGTCCACAATGATTTTCAGCCATAGATATTGTATACCTGAGTATGCTTTGCACAAACATGTTAATGGAGGTGGGTGTTCAATTTATTTCATCCTCCTCTCAACTACAGTTCCACTTCTTATTAAAACTAACAAGAATATGTTACTGTTTCTTAAGGTGCCTGGTATCCATACTGTTAAAATGTGGCCAACTTCTTGATATCTGTGACCAGTTAACTGATCTCTTTGGAACATTTTTTTTCATCACAAATTCTGGCTTAATTGAACCTCAAATTAAATCAGGAGACATATTATCTAATCAAATCAACCCTCCAGCCAGCCAACTAGTGCTATTCCAAGTGCTAGACAATATATGGTTAAATACCTATCCAAAAAATACCAACCAACTTCTACCGCCAGGATCATTTCAATACTAAAATCTGTTAAAATGACAGTATTAAAAATAAGAAATATTAACTTCAGGACCTCCAGAGCCTTTAAAACAAAATGCCGATATATATACTTTGAATGCCCATATATATCCCATGCCCATGTATATCCCACTTGTTATCCCACTACGGAGTCTCAGCATTTTAAACACAAATATGAATTGATGAACTTTTGTTGACCAGAATACTGATGAAAGTGATTTGTAGTGGCTCCTGAGGTGGAAGAAGGATTGCAGACTTGCAGACATATGTATCTCTACCTAGGGTTTATGTCTTAAGCATAGTTACTGAATTTAACCCCGTCTTATGTTTTTATCTTGCGCTATACCTTTGTGGGTTGCGTGTGCAATCTATGTGTATGTACAACCATATCTATTGGATATACATCGATCAGCCATAACATTATGACCACTGACAGGTGAAGTGAATAACACTGATAATCTTGTTATCATGGCATGGTCAGTGGGTGGGATATATTAGGTAGCAAATGAACAAGGTTGATTTGTTAGAAGCAGGAAAAATGGGCAAAAGTAAGGATCTGAGCGACTTTGACAAGGGCCAAATTGTAATGGATAAACAGTGGTTGGTACCTATCAAAACTGATTCAAGGAAGGAACAGCGGTGACAGCGGCTCTGACAGAAAGATAGCCAACAGGAAACCGGGGCGCATGTGTATATGGGGAAAAATATATGATAGTGTGATATCGTAAATACAAAGGAAATATGAAATTGTGTAAGATACACTCACAAGCAGTGTCAGTACACAGGCTCTTCTGTAGTAAAATCTGTTCTTTATTCTTTAAAACTATATAGATATATAAAACAGAGAAAACAACCAAATGGTGCAGTAACTTTCAGTGCTAAAGATACGCAAGTAAAATTGCACTTACAAGCTGGTTGAGTTCAAATGAATGATATATAAAAACTTGAAAGTCCATAAAAGTTGATCAGGAAATGCAGATTAAAAGTCTTCTTTATCTCAACGCGTTTCGCCGCTCTCTGGGCTTCCTCAGGAGAATAAAAAGAAAATTCGTATATCCAGCAATGTTGATCAGCAATTGTAGCTACATACTACAATATCACACTATCATATATTTTTTCCCATATATACATGCGCCCCCGTTTCCTGTTGGCTACATTTGTGAACGCTGAGAGGAGCGTTTTTCTGTTGGGCAGCGGCAGTGATATATTAGGGAAGTATTTTTTACTTATTTTTTTCTCTCTTTCACATTGCTTCTACACGTTTTGGGGTGTTAAAGGTTTTGTTTTTTCTGACAGAAAGATGTCAGAACACACAGTGCACCACAGTTTGTTGTGTATGGGGTGCTCCAGTCAGGGTGCCTACGCTGACCCCAGGCCACTGCCGAAAGCACCTACAATGGGCACGCAAGCATAAGAACTGTACCACAGAGCAATGGAAGAAGGTGGCCTGGTCTAATGAATCACATTTTCTTTTACATCACGTGGATGGCCGGGTGCGTCGCTTACCTGGAGAACACATGGCACCAGGATGCGTTAATGGAGGCCGCACCTCGCAACTTACAGCGACAGCTAACGTCTTTGTGCCAGATACCATAGCACATCTTCAGAGGTCTAGTGAAGTCCATGCCTCAACGGATCAAGGCTTTTTTGGCAGCAAAAGGGGGACCAACACAATATTAGGCAGGTGGTCATAATGTTATGGCTGATCGGTTTCAGTGTATTACATTTTGTTTAAGACATAAAGCCATCTTTGTCACTTGGAGACTAGGTGTAAACTGGGATCATATGTCATATCATCTGGAGTATTCCCTTTTCACTAAAGTATTTATGAAACCAACATGGCCCTAGGTACATAAAGTGTGCATATGGGTCATTATATTATATTTACATTACATTATATTTCTAGCACTCAGGGGGTTACAGAATCAGTCTGAGAGGTGATCGCACAGTAAGAAAGGGAAATCTTCTGTCTGCATCCAGTGAGGACTTCCCTTTAATGTTGAAACACATTACGCAGTCCTGCATTTTCTGTGCTGAGCGCTGAATGCAAAAATCTCTGTGCCTGCGCTATGCAGCATTTGCTGACTCTCGTCTGTCTTGTCGTTTATCACTCAGGATAGTCTGCAGTACCTCTGCAGTATAATAATAACATTTCATATATACACTAGTATATATATATATATAATATTTATATTATATATATATATATATTATATATATATATATATACAAAGTAACAAAATGTTGCAGAATCTTGTAATATTTTTTTATTGGAAGAACAGTATTTTGTAATGACGACTTATGAACTTTCTGTCAGGTTTTCTGTCTCTGTCTATTATCTGCCTTTTGTTTTCACCCCTATTTTCAGTATTTATGCTTGTGAGACTTAATCTGTGCGTTTTACTTTGCTGGTCAGAAATGCTTTTGACTTCATAAGCGCTGCGTAAATTGTTGGCGCTATATAAATAAAAGATAATAATAATAAAGGGAAGACTCCCGAAAGCTTGTCATTACAAAATACTGTTAGTCCAATACAAAATGTATTACGAGATTCTGTACCATTCTGCCACTTTTCATTTGCCTTACTGGACTATTCCTAAGGAGAAATCGGCAGGAAACTACTCCTGCTACCCAGAAGATTCAGGCATTGACCCGGAGAACCGGAGAAGTGGTGCTTCTCCCAGAGTTTTCCGGCCAAACCCGGAGAGTTCCTAGATGTGTGTATATATATTATTATTATTATATATATGTGTACATTATGGGCCCGTGTTATAAAACTCCTTCATCTACTGTGAGAAAGGAGAACACTAACTGGTTACAAACACATAGTTGCATAGTTGGGGAATACGGGGTAAAATATGTGTACATAGCTGCACTCCATTTGAAAACATATTACTCCATAGACAGTTATACTGTAATAAGCATCACATACATTCTAAATCAAAATTTGATATAATGTTTATGTACAGTTATTCTAACCTCGTCCACAAGGTGTTAACTGTATTTACTATCGCACCCTGTCCTCAAGTCACTTTCTTCCTCGGAGGGACAATCTTTCAAAGAAAGGCGAGGAAAATTATGGTTCTTGGCCAGGAGTCCAGGATGTGGATTGCATGGGAATAATGAGGCAGCTCAAATCAAATAACCTTTGTCTTATTTCTTCCTGTTACTTAGGACTGAAAGTATTTTTAGAATTTCTTTTAGTAAAGATTAGCAATCAATTTGCCCACTATACAAATAAACTGATTTACTTAATGTTTGTTAATCCCTTTCACCCAGAGATCCAATGCATTTGCACACCTAAAAATATGGAAAGTAACTGCAGAACATGGTCCAGCGAGAGCATACAAATAGTACAAGTCAATGAGTTTATTAAATAAGGCTACAGTTTGATGAACAGAGCCACTCATCCAAATTAGAATAGTCCTTTCACAGTATTCCAAAGTCCTCTTAACATTACAACGGATACACATACAACTGGCTCATTACTGATGTTTTCACTTGTTAATAGCCTTAACGTCTGCATTACATCTGTATCTGTACTGCATTTTTAGAATAATCAGAGTAAGGTTCTAGGTTCTAGGTATGCTCAGTCCTTTCGGAAATTAAACAAATAAATAAATAGAGTGGATAGGCATAACTGTGCTTGGTACATGAATTGGCTACGGCAATGTATGTAAAAAATATACTTAAAATGATATTAAAGTCTACAAAAAGAAGAAAAACGGATGACCAAATCTATATGCTGTTTATGCATTTTTTGTCTTAAATAGTGCCAATTTTGCATTTATCCAAGGCCTGTGTCTCTGAATGGAGGGATATAGGCACAATGCCAGAGTTTTATTAAGGGGGTAGGTGTCGTAGTTTGCTTGTTTTCATCTTTCTTGTAGTTTGTTGAATTCCTTTATGTATTTAAAAGTGTTTGTCAAATCCCTTCTTTCTCATCTCTTCTCTATAGTCTTTCCTATTAATTTTATCTGGTAAATTTCATTAAATAATGCCTTGCATCTAATAATATCTGTATAACAGTAAGGTGTCTTGTTCCTTTGGTGTGAAGATCTCCTCATCTCCCGAGGTACATGGAAGTTATCTACATGGCTCCTGTGTTATGTAGAGGGCGTTTGTCCATTCGCAGCCAGGTCATTGCGAGACAGACTGTGCGTCCACCTAGATCATTGTACACAAGATAAGGGGGATGTAAGAGAAAATGACCAAATATTTGTTAACACCACTCATTTACTTTGAAAGATATGCGTACAATGGGGATAAGATGAAAGAGCATCAATACTAAAGAATTTGGGACCTCAGGTTAAGGTTTACAAAAGATAAGAGTCTTGTAATGTCCAGACAATACTTGTTCCCACTAGATCTGAATTGAAGGAAATAGTTTGAGAGTCCTGGTCAGTATTGGAGAGAAATACAAGTCTCAGATTCTCAGATTCTACTCAGAAGGCTATATATATATATATATATATATTATATATATATATATACATACATACATACATACATACACATATACACCCTTTCATACATGGACCTGACTTTTTATGTTTACATGGCAAACATATATAACGTTATCCCTTGTTTATGCATAATACCCTAATACTTTATACGTGATTTCATATGCATTCTTTACATGTAAGAAATGAAGAAAAAATGAAGACACAAGTTATCTGCATTTGGCACCAGTTTTGGCTAATAGCAAGAACGGATCATGTCCCAGAGAGAGGTCTGATTCCATGGAACAGACAGGGCCGGCCCGACAATGGAGCCGAGTGGGGCAACCGCTCCAGGCAGCACTTTTGAAGGGGCGGCACTTTGCCGCCTCAAGCCCTATATTTAAATTTTTTTAAAGCCGAGAAGAGAGAGAGGGGCGCCGAGTGGTTTTCTCTCACCAAGTTATCAGTACCTGCTCGGCGCCCCTCTCTCCTCCTGCGAGCCCTCTAGCTCAGTCTCATTGCCGGCTTGTAATGTTGAGCACCGGAAGATGACGTAATTTCCGGCGCTCAGCATTACAAGCCGGCACCGAGACTGAGCAGGGAGACTCACCGCAGGACTGCTGAAAGGTAAGTACGGGGGGG
>VKOC01028631.1:0-21759 GCA_009364415.1 Spea multiplicata
GCACGCAGGATCCAGTTGATGCATTGGGTATGTTTGTTTGTAATGGCATGTTTGTTCCAAATGGTGTAAAATTCAATATGAACTTTGTTTTGTGTGAAACTGTTTGTTTCCAGCCTATATCTCATAGGACACACAGATACTGGGTCCATCCTCTGCATTG
Organism: Spea multiplicata; assembly: GCA_009364415.1. Lineage (NCBI taxonomy): Eukaryota > Metazoa > Chordata > Amphibia > Anura > Pelobatidae > Spea > Spea multiplicata. The sequence continues at coordinate 161 of VKOC01028631.1, forward strand.
TAACTGTGGAAAAAAACGCCATAAAAAACCTTTTTCATGGTGTTTTCTCTCCCATAGACTTCTATTGGAGAAAAACGCCAAGATTTCCTTGCAAAAAAACGCCAGAGTGTCAACATGCTGCGATTTTGAAAAACTGCCACAGAGCCCAAAAAAGCAGAAAAACGCCAAAGAGGACTTAAAAAACGCTGAAAAGAAAAACGCCAAGTGGATATGGCATTGTACGATTTCCTATTGAAGAACAGCTAACATCTGGCTGCAGCGTTTTTTCACTTAAAAATTGCCATGTGGCTGAATTGGCGTTTTTATGGGCGTTTTTAGCACAAAAAAAAAAAAAAAACAAGTGGAAACCTAGCCTTACAAAACTTTTTTCTTTAAAAAAAGCACCAAACTTTTAGTAAAAACCTATACGGTATTTTACTAATCCCATTGTGATTAGAAAGCTGGGCTCCTTTGACTTGTATTGCTAAATGCAGTGCAAGGGGAGCCAGAGTTCTCAAGAGGCACTTTTTTTTTTTTTTTTAAAGGTTGAGCCGCCATCTTGCGAGTGGCACAATCTCTCGCAGTGGCGCTTGTGACCCTCTCCGGAGCGGTCACAATGCATCCAGGGTTGGGTGTTAAATGTTGCTGAATGCCTCACGATCGAGGCATTTCAGCTACACCATTTAAGTTTCGGAGGCGATCACTGATCGCCTCCTAAACTCTGTTAAAATGTGTGCCACACATGGCCCCTGATGCCGATCCCAGTGCTGACATCCTTGACATTGAGAGGTTACAGCAACACCATTTAAGATTGTTTAATGACATGATGTAATTGGTTGTTACCGGACCGTTTTTGTGTAGGGTGCATGGCCCGTCCTTGGACATTAAGGGGTTAGATAATCCAGTGAATTTGATTAGCAGCACCCGCCTGCTACTTATCTTAATTCCTATAAAAACAGTAAGGGTGCATTTAGTTTTCTAAAAACACGTGACTTCTTCATTTTGGCTGTAATCTGTTGTGTGGTGGTGTTCATCTGAGGTTGTATTTACCCACATTTTTTATACCTGCTAAGGAGCAGAGGATTGTTATCTGCCGGGAAAAAAAATGGTTTACTGGTAAATATTCACATGTAAACTATTTTTTCATATTTAATAAAGCTGATTGAAATAAGTTTTTTTTTTTAATTTCCTTTTATTTGCCAACCTGCACCCCAAATATGCCTTATATGTCTCTCTGCCTCCCAGATATGCATTATACCACCTATATGCCTCTCAGAAAATCATTAAAACCCCCTGACTTACCAGTGCATGCATTTACTTGTGACCTGTGCTTCTGGCTCCGTGGTGTCTAGTGGGGCCTTCCCCTGGTGGACATCCACCAGTTGCCAGAGAGAAGGATCCAGGTCCTCTGCAGCGCTGCGGGGGATCTCGATCTTAGTCTTGTAGTCAGACCTCTATTTGAGGTCTGATTAGAAGACGGCCTCCAATAAGAATATTTTTTTTCAGGTTTCTCTGGGAAAAAACCCCCTAATCTTATAATTGAGCAAATACGGTGTTTTCTATTAATGTAGGTTTGAAATGTGTGCTTATTTTCCTTCATTTTAATTTGTGTATATAGTTTGTAAAGCTGTCAAAATATTTTTTATGCAAATCACTCTGCAGCATTAAATTAAAAAAAAATCTGGTGGTCTTCAACTCGATTTTCACAACAAACCAGGCATGATTGTCAAGTGCATAAGCCGTTTGAAAAACTGCTACAAACAGTACACTTTATTTCTGTCAGTTCATCCAGTGCACTGTAATCTCTGTAATCTTATGATCTGTTAATGTAACATGCCCCAAAAAATGTAGTGCACTTTATTATCAAGTGTACCACAATCTACACGGGAGAGGACTAGTCATCCTTACAATGTTCACAACCAGTATGCATTAACCGTCCACAAAAGCTGCAGGTTGGGTGGTGGTGCAGATTCCCCCCCCCCCACAAATTTAAGTAAATGTAAAGTTTTGTCCATGAAATGAATTGTGGCTCCCCTAACATATTTCTTTACTTCTTGCGCTTGAGCTTTGGTTTTTTCACTGGCCGTAGGTATGGATTATCTATTAGGGTCTCCTCTCCCCCCTTTAGCGTATTCTGCTGCAGAACAGAAGAATGTTCCTTCTCTGCCCCTGTTTCTTCCTGGAGAAAGAAGAGTCATGTAAGTCCAACACAAATCAAATGTAGATGGATGAAAGACTGCAAAATGAGAAAATTAAAGTGGAAAAAAATTTAATATCAGACCGGCTGCAAGTGCACAGAAAGATTTTCTGTGTCCGTCTGGTCGTCTTGCTCTGATGAATCTGTCTCTTCTACCTGCTGAAGCTCCAGCTCTGATGGAAGGAGAGCATTCAAATATGGAATGGAAAGAGGCCTGGCTGCAATCACTAATATAAGAGAAATGTGAATACGATAATTCATCTTGTTTGCAAGAAAAGGACTATAATAGAAAAACTGCACTGAAGACGGTAAATGAGGCATAAAGTATTTATTTTTTTTTAAAAAAAAAGGGCTTCAGAGGAAGATAGGAAAGACTTGTAACTAAAGTAGTGGGAGACAGTACAGTTAAAACAAAAAAAGAGAGGAAAAAAAAACAAACTGCTCAGAGTTACGCGAGAGTGGATGTCTCTTACATGGGAAGGTGCTAGTGTCGTCTTTGAAAAGAGTTTGCGTCTCCCCAGTTTTTGCCATGAATCGAGTTAGCGCCCTCTCTACATCTCTTCGCTGTGATGCTGCCTTTTCCCGCAGGACCTGGTAATCGCACAGTGGCTCTCGGCTGGTCTAGGAATTAATGCATTAGCTGTTTTTAGGCACCCCTAGGCAAACATAATGCTGAAAATTGCATTTTTCTCAATTATGGCTCCTAATGCACGCATGATACTCTAAACCATTTTCATGAAAATTGGCTATTCATCGCAACATAGGCGTTTATTCACTAAAGGGAGAGTTGTCGTTTTAAATTCACTATGCATTATAAAGGATCAACATTGCCAGGTTTCTCCAACAAGAAGCACTGGACTGAGCATGAAGAAATGAATAATTCAATAGCAAACGAGACTTTGAAGAAATCTCAGATTTACCTAAGCGTTAAACAGGGCCAGCCAAGTGCTTCTTGCTACAGATGCTCTTCGGGAGTTGGACATTCATAATTTATAGTAAAATCAACCGCAACTCTACTAACAATGCTCCGCCTACTGTGTTTTCTACCCTGTTTCCCAAAACTTTTACCAATTAAATTTGGCAAAACAACTTATCAAGTTAAAAATCTTGTAAATTACATATGTAAGTAGTAACAGCAAAATATTTTGTTAAACCTGGTGACGAGTAAAGGACGTTCCCTGCCGTCATGCAGTTTATTGCAATGCCGGCCACGTGACACCACGTGAAAGTCTTTGGCGTGATCAACTTTGCGTGACTTCACTGCAGTTGTTGCTTTTCCTGGGTGCCTCGATGCTGAAGCAGTCCCAGTAATAGCCAATGTGTGCACTCCCTTCCTTGTGATCACTGTGTTGACCAATAAAAGTGAACACAGGGGTAAACCAGCAATAATTCCAGTTGCCACAGGCAGCTTCAGGGAAGGGGTTTGTGTGTTGGGGACCTGCCACAACATTCCCCTGCTGCCTGATCACTCCATGAGAGTGACAGTGCAGCGTTAACCCCTTCAATGCCCGTAAATATGCGTTTTTTATGGGGTTCTGCTGCTGCTGCTCTGCCTGGAAGACCAGCAACAGAAGAAAAAAAAAAAAAGAGCCCCCCACAAACCCTACAGAAGTAATCAAAGATAGACTGGCGCTAAAATGGTTAAATAAAAAGTGTTAAAATGGAACAAATACCTAAATACACGTTTAGAGTTTTTTCCCATTTGCACTGGTTATATATAGTTTTTATAGGTGAAACTGCAAAATTTTCTCTACATTTTTAGATATTTTTCATACTAAATGATCGTTTATATATACAATTACTTCAAAAGAACGCCCAACTATTGCTGAAAAAAACAATATATAATGTGTGTGAGTGCACTAAATGAGTTAGGCACGAAAACTGCTCTGGTCATTTAGTGCAAACATGGTAAAAAGAACCCCAGGCATGATGGGGTTAATATTGTTTACCACTTTATTTTATTTTTTAAATTCTCACCGGGGTCTTTATATAAGAGTGAGGATCTGGAAATTCTGGGAGGTGATTTGGAATGTGGGAAGGATGTGGTCTGTTCTGTCCTGCGCTCAGAGCTTTAGGTGTTACTGGCTGATTAGTCACAGGAGCTGTAAAATAAGAACAAAATTTTGATTTACAAAACAAAAAGACATATAAAAAGCAGAAACTAGAACATGAACTAAACTTCTACAGGCATGCAAAGACACGAGGTTGAGTTCACCTAAATCCCTTTCCTCTGTATTGAGGTTACGACTATCAAATGGACAAACATCAGAGAACCACCATGCAGAACGTCTGTCACAAATATTTACAGCATGCATGCATGTATGTATGTATGTATGTATGTATGTATGTATGTAAAGACACAGAACATACGTGCAGTTATCACCATCCTCTGGGAACGTTTAGCATAGGCAGGCAAAGTGTCCACGCTGAAACCTGGGGGAAAAAAAAAAAGTTATAGTCTTTGATAATATTTCAAAATAAGGATATCACTGTAGTTAATATCAAACTAGCCAATCAACTTTTCATTCAATGTGCACTGAATTTAAGAACCACTGTGTGGCTCTAAACATAATGCGTTTGTCTTTAGTTTTAGTTTTGTCATACCATTTGGATGTCTGTATTGTAAGAAGCGCTAAGTAAATTATTGGCACTATAATTTAAAAAAAGGTGAGAAATCAGAAATTATAAATTCTCCTCAGCAATAAATTTATGTGTAGCCCCAAAATCCACTAACAGCCTATTGATCATTTTAAGCCTAGTGAACAGCCATCATGCTTAACCCCTTGCTGTTTTTTATTTTTTGTACCCTTCATGACCGAGTGTACTGTTTTTTTCACACTTTTGCATTGCTCGTGCTTAGCGGTAATTTTTATCTTTTGGTGTAACCATACAGGTTATATATTGTTTTTTTTTTTTCCAGATACAATTGTTTTGATCATATCTTAATTTCCTGTGAATAAAAAATATGATGCAAAATTTAAAAAAGCACTCTCACTTTTACTTGAAAAGTGTTTTTTCATCTTAAAAAGCTAATGAAAAAAACCTGCTCAATAGAGTCTACTATGTGTGTTTAGAAATAACCAATGTTTTTATGGGTTTTTTTGCAAGTTATTGGGCAATAAGTACAACTAGCGTTTTGCTATTTCAAAACTCTTTTTTCCCAAATCTGGTCATTCTACCCCACATGCTATTTAGGACATTTTTGAAGCCGGAGCATGCAACCCCATCAAACCGTATATATTTTTGAAAACTAGAAATCCTAATTTATTTCAAATGTTGGTAGTTTATTTTGTGGTTTATTTTTTTTATATGTTACTGTCAAACAACACCCCGATATGTGTACAGTGATGCCACCTATGCATAGGTTTGTTAGGGTTGTTTGGAAGCCCAAAGGCCACATTTGGGAGATGCATTTTTTCCCCTCTCTTTTCATTTTGACATTGTACTTCAGGTGTGAATTTACCACTCCAGGTATATGTTACTGTCAAACAACCTAATATTTGTTCATCAACATCTCTTGAGTACAGCAATACCACTCATGCATGGGTTTGCCTGGTTGTTTGGAGCTAAAAAGTCCCATTTGTGAAGAGCACTTTTTTTATTTTGGTCAGTCTGTGCCTAGGACCTATTTGGGACCATCTTTGAACTCGGCCACTTTGATTTGATCAAACCATCAATTTTTTTTTTTTGGAGGGGTATTTGAAATGCAACTCCTTCCAGGTCAGAATTTTTGGGAAGATATAGCACTAATTTTAGCACTTTATTTTTCGTTGTTTACAATTAGTTTGGGCTGGATGGTTTAAAAAAAATATTTTTCTAATCACATTGTGATTAGGAAGCTGGGCTCCATTGACTTGCATGGTTGAATGCAGTACCTGTATTCAACCAGCAAGGGCAGCGTTCTCAGGAGGGTCTCATCGAGACATTACAGCAACACCGCTGAAGCAAAGAAAGTGTAAATCGCCTTCTAAGCTTGTTTAATGCAGGCATGTCATTGGCCGTTAAGGAGTTAGGCAAGGAGAGTGAGTCTGTGGCTAGAGTTACAATCCCACAAAATCCAAACAGCTACCTGTTGGCAACCCAAGAAGTATACAACAGATTGTCCTTCAACCTCCACCCACACCCTGAATCCAATTTTTAAGACCACAATTCCTGCAGATGTTTTTTCATTTCCCACTCTTTACAAAAGGGCACATTATCCAGCTCACCCATCTCTATCAGGGCCACAACAATATCCGGCAGTGAGGGCTGAGTCCGAGCCGTGTGCTCACAGTAAGACTTTGCACTGCGTCCAATCTCATACAAGTCTGCAGATGGAAGACAATTAAATAAATCAGATAACATTTTTTGATCATATCACCTAATTTCCTATAAACAAAAATAAAATATGAAAAATTAAAAAAACACCCTTTCCCACTTTTATTTAAAAAATCTTTTACTCATCCAAAAAAAGCTAATAAAAAAACCTGCTAAATAGATTCTACGATTTGCCCTTAGTTTAGAATTTACCCCATCAAACCATATATTTTTGAAATCTAGACACCCCAAGGTATTTCAACCCTTTCTATGCACTAATTCTACTACCACCCTTTGTCAAACTTTGTGGTAGTGACTTCTTTTGTGTTTTTTATCACAAAAATTAAACTTCAGGTATGGATTTACAGCTCCTGGTACATGCCATTTTCAAACACCCCAAATATGTGTTCAGCGACACCTCTTGAGTACAGTGATACCCCCATTGTTGTGTTATTTGGAGAAGCGCACATTTTTTAACATGGGATTTTAACATCTGGTAATTCTGCCACCATGTCCTCATTGGGTCATCTTTGAAGCCGACTAATTCAATTTACCCCATTAAATGATATATATAGACACCCCGAGGTATTTCAGATGCTGGTACAGTTAAGAAAAATATTTGATTCCCTGCTGTTTTTGTACGTTTGCTCACTGACAGACATGATCAGTCTATAATTTTATATGAACAGTGAGAGACAGAACAAAAAATGCAGAATAACGCATTTCAAATAAGTTATAAATTAGGGATGTACCGATACATTGGTGACTGAAATGTCGACCGAAAAGGCCATTATCTGCAAAATGCTGAAATAATAAAAAAAAAACGGCCGAAAATAATTGTCCGCAGGGGCCAGGTTGTTTACCCTTCCTTCTTCCCCTGGGGCGGGACAAGAGAAGTTGCTCGCACAGCAACACAGAAGGAAGCAGCAGGGCCCCTGCTCCTGTGAGTTCTGCTTGGCTTTTGCAGCTGCATTTAGCTTAGACAAACAAGCGAATCCTGAGCTGGGGCGAATCTTGCTGACATCTCTAAGTGAGGAGTTACAAGCAAAGAAGAAGTTAAAAAGCAACAAGGAGGGTAAAGTATAAATTCTTGTGATTCCATAGATATATTTATATGTACTGTGTGTCTTACATTAGTAGGTATGTTGGATAATGCCACTCAGTGCATGTCTTGCAAAATGTATGCGCTCTTGGAGAGAGTTCCCCAGGGGCCATACCGCTGTTGCAAGTGTGAGCAGATTGCTACTTTGGAATGTACTATATTAGATCTAAAGAGGCGACTGGCAACACTGAGGGACATAGACAACATGGTGAGGAGCTTACTGCTTACACAGCAGGCATTGGCTGGGGCCAGTATAGAGGTGGGTGGAGATGGGGAAGAGGTCTCAAAGGCAGAGAGCTGGGTTAGTTGTGTAAGGGGCAGCAGGGGCCGGAGAGCTAGGGAGGCTTGTTCTGGGGCTGGATCACCCCAACATGTTTGCCAGTTTGTCTGAAGATGCTGGGGAAACCAGCTCAAAGGAAGCATTTCTGGGGTAGGTTGACTCTCCTAGCAGCCAGGAGAGTAGCTTCTCCAGCATAGTGGGGAGCCAGAAGGCTAGACAGGTGCATGTGGTAGGGGATTCGATTATAAGGAAGTTTAAATGCCGAACAGTATGCTGTCTCCCAGGAGCTTGGGTTCGACATATTGCAGACCGGGTAGACAGATTGTTGGGAGGGGCTGGAGATGATTCAGCGGTCGTAGTAAACATTGGTACAAACGACGTTAAGTTCAGGTGGGGGGGTCCTTAAAAATGATTTTAGGGCACTAGGTCAGAAACTAAGGCAAAGGACCCCCAAGGTAATATTCTCTGGAATATTACCGGTACTACGCGCTACATCAGGGAGACAGCGGGAGCTTAGGGAGATCAATGCGTGGCTAAGAGTGTAAGAAATAGGCATTTAGGTTTTTGGCGAACTGGGCAGACTTTGCCGTCGGCTACAGACTACAGCAGGGATGGACTGGACCTCAATGAAGAGAGGGCTGCAGTGCTAGGGGAGAGGATGGCTAGAGGAATCTAGGATCTTTTAAACTATGTTCTGGAGGGAGGAGGATAAAGATAGTAATGATGTGCTAGTGTAGACTGGGAAGGGGGTCTAGCAATGGGAAAAGGGGGTGAGAACAGTGGTGGGGTTAGTATAGACAATACGGAGCTATAAAGTACAAAAACCGCAGTCAAGAAATATTTGCCAACTGATAAACCAAAAATGGGAAGTAACCTTAAATGTCTTTTAGCAAATGCGAGAAGCTTGGCAAACAAAATGGGTGAGCTGGAAATAGTAAGTGACGAACAGTAAGATTTGATCGGTATCACGGAAACGTGGTGGGATGATACGCATGACTGGTTAGTTAATTTACAAGGTTACTCGCTTTGAAAAGGGGGAGGGATTTGTTTATATGCAAACCCTAAACTAAAGCCCAGTATTAAGGAAGCTGTACATGATGACAGTGTGTGGAGACACTGTGGTGGAGCTTTTGTGGGTTTTTTTGGAAAAAACAGGAAAACAAAAGGAAAAGAGGGAGGGGGATATGGAAAACAATTCAGAGTAAGGCAGAAAGCCTATATGCATCCATCAGCCCAGGTATAGGCTCAAGAGGAATATTAATTGGCTCCAATACATAGTCTCAGAGAATATGCCTTCTGGAAGGAGGAGAAAGACATCCTCTGTACCAGGAAAAATCAGGGACGGTATAAGGGATAGGGAGAAACACAACATAGGGGAGGGGAGGGATCAATCAAAAGGAAAGAAAAGAAGGGGGAGGGGAGGAAGGGAAGGTAGCCAGTTACCCATACACACAGTCCCATGAATATTTACACAAACATAGCGATACACACCTCAAAACTCGCACATGTACACTTACTGATGCACACCTGGACATACACACATATATATGTGTGTGGGGGTCAGTAAGTTACCATTCGCCAGTCTCTGACCACTACTCAGGCGAGGGCCCAGGACGGGAGGCTTCGAGAGACGCCACCCAGTGGGACCAGATTCTATTGTGGCGATCCACTGCATCAGTGGCCGAGTGAACCAACTCTTCCAGGATCCGCGTTCGCTCTACTCGTTGAATCCACTCACCCACCGAGGGAGGGGCCAACTTACCCCAGTGCAAAGGAATCAATGCCGTTGCTGCTGCGAGTAGGTGACGCACAACGGAAGATTTAAACCATGAGATTGAGAAAGGTATATGGTGTAGGAGATAAAATTCTGGTGTGAAAGGGATGTCCCGATCTGTAAGGGCCGAAACACGCACATGGATAGCCTTCCACATGATAGCTGGATTATAGCGTGAAGCCATGTCTGGGGACCGAAACCAGAGGGCCAACAGCTTACATGACATTTCCTGATCTTGATTGCTCAAAGAGCGACTCATAAAACCTGGGGGGAACGGATGCAAAGTAGAGAGAAATAGGCCGTATAGCCGAGAGATGCCATGTGCCGGAGGGGAAGCAGATGTGCAGAGTGATTCAAGCACAGTGAGGTCTCAGAAAACATGATGCCGTCGCCCCAAGGAACAGAAGAAACTACCCAACCAATATCTAAATCTATCCAGCAGTGTAGGGGGCTCTACCCGCCACCAGAGTCTCCAAAGGTTTAAGACCAACAGTTTCAAGAATGCCCGAATCCCTGGCCCCTTCATAGAGGGGACTCCAGTGCCCGGAGGGAAATAAGGGTTATCTTGAATCGGGGTAAGTGGAGAAGGTATAGTAGCAAGTGCAATGTGGCCCGGATGAACGGGTGTGCCAATGTTCGGAGCCTGGCTGTGTCGACGACAAGCCATGGCAACTACCCAACTGAAAAACCCAGCAGACCGCTCTCAATTCTAATCCACTGCTTCTGACAGGAACCATGCCCCCACTCCAGCACACGCAGGAAATGACAAGCCCTATAGTACGTTTGGGGGCAGTGCAAGGCCTCCCTTCAACTTGTGGCGAAACAGAGTGCTATACTGAATGCATGGTAAAGGGTCTCCCCAGATAAAACAAATGATGACTGAATGGATCGAGGTTAAAAAAGGAGGGATGTGAACAGGAAGGGTTTGAAAAGGAGACGAGGCAAGGCATTCATCTTTAGGGCGTTTACCCTACCCAACCAAGAGACCATAAGTCTGGACAACCTGTGAAAATCCACTTGCAAAGAGGCCAGCAAGGGTGGGAAATTGTAAGAGTATAATTGGGCAAAATCAGCTGACAGCCAAATTCCCAGGTATTTTAGCTTAGAGCGGCACCACGTAAAGGGAAAAGAAGATGCCAGCGTAAGGCGGTCTGCCTGCAACATATTAACATCCAGTATCTCGGATTTGGACATGTTAATTTTGAAGTTTGAGAGCTCACATAAGTAGCAAGCTCACAAAGGATGAGCGGTAAGGAGATTCTGGGCTGTGAGATTGAGGACAACAGGTCATCTGCGTAGCCCATCATGTTATGGTGAGTCTGCCCAACCTGCAAGCCTCGGATGCCAGGATTTAATCTTATGGCTTGCAGTAGAGGTTCCAACAAGATCACAAAGAGCAATGGAGATAGGGGACAACCCTGATGCGTGCCATTCGATATTACGAAAGGCACAGTAAGAGAACCATTGATGCATATCCTGGTGGTCGGGGATGTATGGAGCGATTGGATCCAGGTAATAAAACCCGGCCCACACACCATACAGCGCAAGGTAGACAACATGAACGACCAATCCACCCAGAACGCCTTCTCAGCGTCGGTGGACAGGAAGAAGGTGGGACATGGTATGTGTTTTGCATAATGCAACAGACTGAGACAAACCCCGTCTGGTCAGGATGAATGAGTTTATTTAAAAATGGCTTCAGACGGTTAGCAAGTATTTTAGCGAAAAGCTTAAGGATCCGAATTAAGAAGCAAGATATTGCTCAGGGTCCTTATCTTTAGGGATAAGTGAGATTGATGCTGACATGGTATGGGTGTCAATACGGCTTTTCTCCAGGATGGAGTTAAATGCATTGACAAAATGGGGGTCTTTAAAGCGGGATTAGTATCTGAGAGATAACCCGTCAGGACCTGGACATCTCCCAGACTTGAAAGACTTGATAGCTGAAAGAAATTCTGTGAGAGTGACGGGATCATCCAGGGCTCCAGCCTCTTCAGGACTCTCACGGATATTACATCGTAAATGAGTCGCCACCCGTTCATCTCTACCAGGGGAAAACTGAGCGCAATCAGATGAGCGGAGATTATAAAAACTAGAGAAGTATGCGTGGAAGGATCGCAAGATATCAGAATGTAGAAGATTTGACTTGCCATCAGCGGATCGAATCTTTGGAACGTAGGTAAGTGTACAATCGCCAAATACTTCCCAGGTTTATTGCTATGTTCGTGAAATACCGCTCTGGTCTGCAAATAAGATGGCTGCCTGTTACAATTCAAGAATATTGCTAATTCACTGCAGAAGATTACAAAGATCATCGTGTCAGGTTTATGCGCCCGTTCCGCCCCCGCTATACGCTCACAGAGGGATTCCACTTCTTGACGCATTGTTTTTTTTACAATGGGAGCAAAGACAAATGAAATGTCCCCTCACCAGACTCTTATGCGCCTCCCAAATTGCGAGACTAGAGTGTCGATCGGCACTCAGTGCTTCAGGAGTTGGGTCATTTCCATGCTGATGTTCAGACACCAGGAACGGCTGAAAGGATGAACAAGGGGCAAGTCAATTTATAGACTCACTGGTGCGTGATCTGACCACTTGGTCACCACGTGGTGGCCCTATGCTGGAGGCAAGTTTGGTATGAAAGGAAAAAATAGTCTAAATGGGAGTAGGAGCCATGGGGCACAGAGTAGAAGGTCCAGTCCCTATCCGACGGATGGAGAGCTCTCAATCCACCAGACGATGCTCTGAGACAAGAGACACCATCTTGCGGGGTACAGGTGCGCCCCATGGAGATATCGATCGCAGGGTGAAGAGCTACATTGAAATCTCCCCCCAGTACCAAGGTTCCCTCGCGGAGGAAATCCTACAGACGTCGCAAAATAAGTCTCAAAGCGGTTTGTTGCTCCCGGTTGGGTAAATAGACATTCGCAAAAGTATATGTTTGATTGGCAATAAGCCTCTTAAGCAACAAGAATCTACCATCGGGATCGACATAAACGTCTAACTCCCAAAAGGGCACGTATTGCAAGGTAAGGATAGCAACACCTTTAATCTTGGCTGCGGAAGCGTTGCTAAAGTAACCTACGGGATAGTAATGATCAGCAAGCCTAGGCACAGAACTAGCACTGAAGTGAGTCTCCTGCACAAAGGCTACGTCCGTTTTTCTTCTACGTAGGTCACGAAGCAAATGTGAACGTTTCTCAGGAATATTTAAACCTTTAGCATTGATAGAGAGCAGGGTTAGATCTTGGAGTAGGAGGGGGCTACATGGCAGAGGAACGGAAAGGGGGGAAGACAAGTAGTTCAGAAGACACAGAGAAAAGGAAGAAAAAAAAAAAAAAAAAAGACTCGCCACTCACACAGCAGTAACCGAACCCACCATACACAACAAAGACACTGATTCCACCACCCACACACAAAGAGGCCAGTCACGTTGCACACGCAAATGAGACCAGACTTATCCCACACTCAGAAAATAAACGCACCACCCACAAAAGAGGATAGATCCAGGGGCGGAGCTAGCCGCGGGACAAGATGGTCGTGTAGTCTCCCTGCTCTCCCAACGAGCCCACCAAAAGCGACTGTTTTAGCGATACCATCTGCCCGTCTTCCCACTACGTCTCGGTCCGGTGCCGCAGTATGCCCGGGGGCACCCGCAAATCAACTAAAAAGTCATCGGTACCGGTCATTTTCCAGAGGAAGCCGGCCCCATCTGCTCTTCCCGCTATCTCGCCACCTGTGCATTCGGGCCTACTTGACGACATGGCTGCAGAGGCGGCGTGCTCCAAGCAGGATATCGCAGATATTAAAAATCTGGTACTGACGGTAAAGCAAGACATTATCGATCAAATAAGGAGCGAGCTTAAAGACCTGCGGAGGGACATTTCTGATATCGGTCATCGTATGGACGAGCTCGAACGCCCACACACGTCCATTTTGCAGGAGCACCACACGATGCGGTCGGATGTTACCTCGCTCCAACAGGAGCTTCAACTTCTTCACGACGCCCAAGAGGATCTCGAAAAAAGATCGAGACGGGACAATATTCGGATCCGTGGAGTCCCGGAAACCTACCTGAACGTGGATGAAGTACTGTCCCTCCTCTTCCAGCAACGCAACGCCGCTGGACCAGATTATCGTTGAGCGGGTGCACAGGGCCCTACGAGCTAAATCCGCTTCTCAGGATAAACCGAGAGACATTATTGTCAAATTTCGCGACTATCGCATCAAGGAGGTGCTCATAAAAGAGGCCCGTTCTACTGCTCCGAATCTCGGTAATCTGGAGGTACAGTTCTTCTCAGATTTATCTCCCAAGACCCTGCTTCGCCGTTGGGAATTCAAGCCTATAACCGATCACCTCAGGACCCTGGGCGTACGGTACAGATGGAGATTCCCATTTGCCCTCCAGGCTACGAATCGTGACAAGAGCATCACTATCAGGTCGTTCTCTGCTGCTGCCACCACGCTGCTGCGAGGCCTGGACTTACCACCTTTGCCGGCTGTCCTGCGAGACACCGCCTCGAGGAGACCCCTGCTGCGCCGGGGGCCTGGTCGGAGGTACCTGCTTCACGCGCGGCTCGAGGCGCTCCGAGCGCTGATGCTGTGCCTGCAGACGGCATGCCCTGACTTTGCCCATCGCATTAGCTCCGGACCTCGTGCCCGTGCCCTGCAGATGTGCGGACTGGTTTCTTTTTGTGGCTCCGGTTGCTCTGGCCCCCTATCCATGAGAGACCACGACGCAATCTTCTTGGGGGGGCTTCCATGGCCGACGCTGCTGATCGTGGCCCGGGACAGCTAAGTTTATTATCGCACTATCCGACTCGGTTTATTTTTTGTTCCAGACTGTTTTATTTTATGTTTTGTCGTGTTCCGCCTCGTCCGTTTGTAACCGGATATTGCTATCCTTCAGTACCGTAGGGCGCCTGTTACCTGGTTGTGCTGTACATTAATATATGGGGTAGATTGTGGTTCTCCTTTTTCATTGGGGCTGTTGGGAGGCCATTGACACCCCGTGGCTGGTTGGTTCCCCCTGTTGACCTGTAGGGTCATTCTATTGCCTGCCAGTTACTGTCCCCGACATTGTGTTGGTGGTAAGTGACATTCGTGGTCAGGAGATGATGTCCACCCCCACTGTTGCCGCTGCACCTGTTATTTGGCCCTCTCACCGGTAGAGCTTCTCTGTCTCCCATGATGCCTAGACAGATCAAGATTATCTCGCATAATGTCAGAGGTCTCAACACCCCTCATAAGCGGAGGTTGGCGTTCCGATACTACCAGCACCGTCACTGTGATATAGTTATGCTGCAGGAAACACATCTCCGTAGATCCTGTGTTCCGTCATACTGGCATAGGTCCTTCGGACTGCATTACCACGCTACGCACCCGAGGCAAAAAAAGAATGGAGTTAGTATCTTCCTCCGCAGTTCTCTGGGATTTCAGCTCACTGAGACTCTCTCGGATAAGTGGGGTCGCTTTCTCTTGCTGGTCGGGACACTCCATAACCACCCCACGGCGCTTTTGAATGTTTACGCTCCCTCAACGAGTGATGCATCATTTTACAACCGCCTCTCTGATATCCTGTTGCCTTACCGCTCCCACCGCATAATTGTAGGGGGTGATTTCAATTCAATTTGGGACCCATTCCTAGATAGAAAGGGGGCTCGTGCCACACAGGCCGCATCGCCTAACACAAAACATCTTAAAGACTTTGCTCGGACTTCCGCGCTAGTTGATATTTGGAGATTGTTGCACCCCAAAACGCTGGACTATTCTTTTTTTTTTCTAGTCCTCACAATTCATATTCTCGCATTGATTTTGTTTTCCTGAGTCAGAATGTGGTCACTCCCGACATATCCTCCATGATACATCCCATTACATGGTCCGACCACGGCGCAGTGGAATGTTCGATTGTACTTACCGACGCAGTGTCTTCTCGTGGCTCTTGGAGGTTAGATGAATTTTGCTGTCCGATCCGTCGGTGGTGGAGAAGATTCACAGAGATCTTCGGGAATATTTTCATTTTAACTGAGGTAGACCCTTCTCTGGTTTGGTCTGCTCATAAAGCCTTCATCCGTGGTTCCTTTCTTAAAATAGCGGCGCGCCGTAAACGTTTGAGACAACATGAGATGCAGTCGCTCACAGACAAGCTATCCCTCCTTGAAACGCAACATAAACGAACCTTGAGTGACTCGACGCTGCGGGACATCATCCAGGCTCGGGGTGAACTGAATTTGCTACATAGCAGGGCTACACTTTACTCCCTCAACCTCACTAAACAAAACTTTTCTGAACATGCTAACAAACCTAGCAAGATGTTGGCGCGCCGCCTGCGGACCCAGAGGAAATCCCAGAATATATCTAAAATTGTTAACAGCAACCGGAAATCCTGGGTGAACCCAATTGACATACCAGAACAATTTGACGTTTACTACAAGTCCTTATACGACGGCAACAAGGCTCCCATCAATAAGACTGATACCTCTCACATCGCTGGCTTTCTTGCCTCGATTCCGCTCCCGCGTCTGGCCCTGGATCAAGCTTCTCTACTAAGCGGTACTATCACGGACGATGAGCTCAAACGCGCACTTTCCTCCACCAAAGCCTCTAAAGCTCCGGGCCCTGACGGTCTACCGGGCACGTACTATTGGAAGTTCTCGGAGGTGCTGAACCCCAGACTCCACACCCTCTTTAATGGCTTTCTGGACGGTCGACCGATTCCACAGGAGATGCTTACTGCTAGAATCATAGTGATCCATATGGAAGGGAAGGACCCAGCGAACTGTGGGAGCTATCGCCCCATAAACGCTGACACAAAACTGTTTGCGAAAATTTTGGCGACAAGACTGAGCGCTATTATCTCGACCTTAATCCACCCGGATCAGGTCGGCTTTATTCCCCAACGAGAGGCCAGATAACATTAGGAGAACTCTGGATCTGATCGAAGTGGCGCTCTCGACTGACCAGCCGATGATGCTCCTTGCGTTGGACGCCGAAAAGCCGTTCGACCGTGTTGATTGGCATTATATGTGGGAGGTGCTGCGGTCATTTGGATTTGGGGGTCGCTTTCTCAAGGGGATCCAGGCTTTGTACAACTCTCCAATGGCAACGATTGCCCTCATGGGTTGCGAGTCGCCACCGTTCCAGGTTCTCAATGGCACTAGGCAGGGCTGTCCGCTCTCGCCCCTTTTGTTCGCCATCTGTCTCGAACCCCTGGCTATTGCAATACGGTCTAACCCTGATGTGACCGGGGTGGAGCTGCACTGTCATCAATACAAGCTGAGTATGTTCGCGGACGATATCCTCCTCACAGTGTCTGACCCGCTAGTTTCGCTGCCTAATTTGTACTCTGTGTTGCGCAAGTTCTCAGCGATCTCCGGTTACAAGATCAATGATGCTAAGTGTGAGGCTTTAAATATCAACCTGGGAGATCGCGTCTTGCACTCCATCGCTACTACCTTCAGGTTTACATGGCGATCTACGTCGCTAACATACTTAGGTGTCAAGCTCACCAGCTCCCCTTCGACGATCTATCAGGCGAACTACCCTCCACTTTTGTCCTCGTTACCCGCGGAGATTTCACGGTGGTCCACATACCACATCTCCTGGCTTGGGAAGATATGTGCGATCAAAACGACTGTTTTACCTAAGCTGCTATATCTATTCTGCACCTTACCTATCCTCATCCGCAAACCTGAGATGGACGCCTTCTAATCCTTTGTCTTTAGGTTCCTGTGGAGCTCTAAAAGGGCAAGGGTTAATCATCGTACGTTGTTTATGCCCAAGCATAAGGGAGGCCTTAGTGTGCCCAATTTCTACCTTTATTATCTAGCGGCCAGGGTTTCTCAACTGGAATCCTGGTCTCATCCAGAAGGCTCTCTCCCTTGGGTGGACATTGAGCGGAGTTTTGTTCCACATCGTCAACTACAACTCATTCTCTGGACGGATGTCTCGACCCTCCCTACCGTTTCCTCGTTGTCATCGATGCGGACTTCTCTCACCATCTGGAAGAAGTATCGTTCTATTCTTCGTCTCACGGAGGACACATCCCCTTTGACTCCCTTGTTTTACAATTCGGCATTCCCGGCGGGATTGGATCCGCGACCCTTCCAATGGTGGACAGGCAAAGGCATAGTGAGATTGGGCCAATTGGTTCACCAGCAGACAATCATGTCGTTTGCGATGTTGCGCGAATCGCTGCAGATTCCATTCTCCGAGGTGTTCCGCTATCTTCTGATCAGGCACTTTTTGCTTGCGTGTCTGGCAAAACACCGACTGGTAGCGGCGACTAAGTTTGAGAAACGCTTCCTCGAGGGCAAACATTTACGACAAGCTGTTTCTACATACTACGACCATTTTCTTCTGACAACATACTGTCACCCACCTTCATACAGAAGCCGCTGGCATTTGGCCCTGCACAAGGACTACTCGCCTGAAGCGTGGGACGCGGCAGCCTCCACTATCCATCGGCTGACGGCTTGTACTCTAGTCAAAGAGAGACTTTTCAAGGTTCTAGCATTTTGGTATCTTTCTCCGCTTCGCCTTTCCCACATTTTTCAGTCCGCTGATAGCACCTGTTTCCGGGGATGTGGTGTACCGGGTACCTACTTACATGCGTGGTGGGAGTGTGCATCGATTTCGGCACTGTGGCAGGACTCCTTCCACCAACTCTGCCGAGCCCTAGGCCTTGCGCTTTCCAGAACTCCGGAGGTCGCCCTGCTGGTGATGGACGCCGTGGAGCCGGGACTATCGATCCATAATCACAAACTTATCCATCGCATTTGCGCCACAGTTAAACTTGCAATAGCGCGAAAATGGAAGGGGCCTCCACCGACTTCAGCCGATGTACACACCGCTCTATGGGAACTTATTGTTATGGAACAACTAACGGCCAAATTGCAGAACGAAATGTCCAAATTTGAAGCTGTGTGGAACCCGTGGCTTGCTGTGCATACTGATATTACTACTCAGTCGGCTCTACTCTATCTCTAGCTGGCCAAGTCTCCTGCTAGGGTTTTCTTCTCCTTTTCTTAGTTTCTTCTTCCTCTCTTTTTTCTCGTCTCTCACTCTTGGTTCTCTTTCCCCTGTCTCAGTGATTTCCTCTTTTTTCTTTATTTTCCTTTTATATTCTACAAAATTGACAACCTCTGTCTGACTCGATACGGTGTGTTCCATGATTGGGCTACTGTACACATGTGTGCTTTGTCATTGTGTAACACTCATGCTCCGGTACCCTTGTACAGATTTACTATACCCATGATCGCATTTCGATGACTGTGTCGCTTCTTTGTTGTATGGTGTTATGCCTTATCTGTACTACCCTTTTCACAGAGGTTAATATAAAGCTGATTTACAAAAAAAAAAAAAAAAAAAAGAAGAAGATAGATTTCCACCACCACACTCACAGACCTTAGTAATGGAGATGGAAGATGGGGGGGAAGGAAAAACTAAGGGCAGGAGATAGAGAATGGCACTGAGGAAAGGGGAGGAGTGTAGGGGACGGCCAATGGCCAAACACTGGAAAAGGTTAGCACGTACTGCGCTTACCGGGACAGCAAAAAAAAAAACACTTCCTGCTACCGCGGAAGGGGGCTGACTCGGCACAGATTAAGGCGCCAACGTGGGGGGGAACTGAGTCAATCCAACAAGAAATACGCATCACCACAGCAGTTAGATGCCGTGGATAATAAACCAAACAATGAATAAAAGTGTAGAAAAAGAAACAATGAATATTCCGCGATCCGCCACTCACCAGCAGTAAAGCAGTGTATCAGAAATAAGAGAATAAGAATATTCTGAACCTGCTTAATGACCAATTTATGTCACAATTAGTAGAGACTGCAACCAGAATGGATGCCTGTCTGGAGCTAGTACTAATTGTCAGGGTTTCGGCCTACCTGTACTCGCTTTCCTCCTCCTCATCGCTCTCCGTTTGGCCACACCGCCCTTTCTCTTACAACTTTTGTGTCCAAGTTAACCCCTCCTCTTCCTGCAGGCTGTGACTATATTACCCAGCTAGTTCATTTGCTGGTTGCCCTTTCATGGTTCCAGACCCGTGAGTGCTTGCTTCTAGTGTTTGATTCTTGTGTATGACCCGGCCTGACTCCTGCTTGTTTTTGTACTACATGGATTTCTGGACTCCTGACCTTGGCTAGTGTGACTACCTGTTCTAGCAACTGACCTTGGTTTGATCCACGACAACCCCCTTTTCTTATGATTTGGATTCTTATTATTTTATTTTAATAAACATTTTGACCAGTACCTTTTTGCCTCCGTCCTGATTCACTGGTACCCTGACACTAACAACGAGGAACCTATCTCAAACATCAAAGTAAAAGAACACTTGGGGAATAGTGACCATAACATCTGTGCTAAACACAGAGGACAAATTAAACACCTTTAAGCACACATTGCAAAATTACACATCCGAATATATAACTATAGGGAATAAACACAAAAGAAGCAAATCAAAACCAATGTGGTTTACCAGGAAAGTAAAACAGGAAATAAGAAATAAACAACTGGCATTTAAGCATTATAAAAGCGAGGGATCAGTTGTATCATTTATGGCATACAAAGATGCCAACAAAGCCTGCAAAAAGACTATTAAAATGGCTAAATTGGAAAATGAGAAACTTATTTCCAAGGAGAATAAAATCAATCCCAAGAAGTGTTTTAAGTACGTAAATGGGAAAAAGTTAAAGGTAGGGAAAGTTGGCCCTTTATTATCTGAAACCGGAAACTTGGTTAGTGAGGACAGAGAGAACGCCGACATCTTAAATACTTTTTTTCTTCTGTTTATACCAAGGAAGAACCAATGACGGAGCCCCTGCTGGCTAATTTTAAGGAACCACTACAGCAATCATGGGATTGGCTGACGCAAAACAAAGTGCTCAAGCAATGAAATACTGTTAAGATAGACAAGGCCCCTGGACCGGATGGTATACACCCAAGGGTACTTAAGCAGCTAAGCCTAATTCTGGCCCAACCATTATTACTGATCTTTAGGTATTATTTAAATTTAGGCATAGTTCCATTAGATTGACGCAAGGCAGATGTTGTGCCCATACATAAAAAGGGATCAAAATCGGGCAATTACCGGCCAGTAAACTTAACACTGGTAGTGGGGAAATTATTGGAAGGGTTGCTAAAGGTATACATTCAAGATCATATCTTGATCCATAATCCAATTAGTAGAAGTCAACATGGATTTGTGAAAGACAGTTCGTGTCAAACCAAGCTTTTAGCATTCTATGAAGAAGTCAGTAAAAATATACCTACTTGCTCGATTATAAGACAAGGTTTTTTTCAGAGCAAATGCTCTCATAAATACCCCTTGTCTTATAATCGGGGTCATCTTATCATCAGACCTCAAATAGGGTCATGTAGCTGGGGTAGCAGGTAGACGTCTACGCGATTCGCGCAGACAACTTCCGCTGCAGCCGGAAGGAGGTGCGGTTAGCAGCGGGGGTTGTCTGCGTCCATCGTGCGCAGACCGTTCCGGGTCTAATGATGTATGCTGTGATATATTATATATACACAACACATAATATAATACTATATATTATAATATATAATATACATATAATATATATATATATATATGAGTGAGTGTATGTGTGATAGCATGGATCTGTAAGTGTGTGTGTGTGGGAGGGTGGCACGGCATAGGGAGCCTGTAATCACACTCCTTTCATGCCCAGGTTCTAGCATGTACTGGCTGTCTGGACATGATAGGAGTGTCATAATATTGTTGTTGATTTATTTTATCCAATTTTGGTGTGTTAACCACACTTATTAAAAGTAACACCAAAATTGGATGGAAAAATTCAACAACAATATTAATATATATCTATATCTCTAGATCTATATATATGATTAACAGCAATCACACTCCTATCATGCCCAGGCAACCAGTACATGCTAGGAGTGTTAGCCATCACACTGCTATCATGTAAGTCAGCCAGTACATGCT
>VKOC01028632.1:0-19006 GCA_009364415.1 Spea multiplicata
AGCCCGGGAAAGCAGCCACTTATATAATCTTCCCCCAACTCCACCCCCGAAATTCCCGCCAAAAAAGCCTACCCCTCCTCCGCACAACAGTCAGGGCCCACTATAGCCCATGCTGCCCCCCGTGGGCATCAATCCAATGCTTGGCAGTGATCTTCTACCAGCCATTTATTTAATCATGCAGAAGCCCCTGGGTTCATTTCATGTGAATTCCTTTATTCTAAAAGACTTCCTTATTTTGTCGCTGTGCGTTAAACCAACCTAAAATTCAAATGGCATATTCCAGCATATATCAAAATATATCATATCTACATCATATAGCAAAGTGGTGTGAGGGGCATCCTATCATTGGGTGGGACTACCATTATGACCCTGGCAGTAAATCCATACTATAAATCTATACTTAACATTTATACAATGAGTTTTTATTACATTTAATAGAACAACAAACGCAGCATTGTTATCTTGAAAGGGTTAAACACGTGAGTCACATTTTAATGTTTGAGTTCCAAAGCTTTAGTTACAAATAAAGAAAATCTGAAACATCTCTCTATTGTCAAATCCAATTTGACGATCCGATAATGTAATCTGTACTGCAAGGGTTTTCCAGCGGGTGATATTTTTATTGATACATGAAACGGAAATAGTGAAACATGGCCGCTGCGCTCTATTAAACGCGACATTTTATTAGAAGAGAGGAAAGAACGAGATTTCTTTAAATTGAAGAACTATTACACGTGGTCTCTCCAAGCTGACGTTGGGGTTCCTTTTAGAATCCTTAATGTAACATTAGAAGGGTATTAGGTGGTTTTGCTGTAGACCGTGGTTCCCCCCATGCTCCATTGCCTGCTTCAGGCTATTATTGGCTACTTTTACCTTGTAGTTATTCACTAACGTATATATTTTTTCTATTTATTCTAATTTGTAAAGCAAAAGATATAATATAAGGTAAGTACTAGTTTAGGACCAAACACAATTTGGGCAAATTTTTGGTTTTGTTTTTGGCCTATTCATTTTCGAGACAGCAAATTTTTTTGTTTCCTGCTCTTTTTACAGAAAAAAAAAATGAGTTGTCGCTTACCTCATATGCTCGTTCACACTACATCAGGCACGCTCATTCGCGTGTCCTCACACTCTCTCTCACGCTGTCTCCTTACCTTCTTCGTTGACCGGAACCCGGCCTCTGAGGAAGCTTTCACAAAAGGGTGGAGCCTCCAGGCAAACCCTTTTTCCTTATTGGCAGAACAGGGGAAGAGGCTGTCCCTGTGGCTCCACCCTTTTTTTCCGAACTTCACAAAGAGGCCAGAAAAATGGAGATAGAAATTTAACATTTCTAAATTTTACATTTATTTTAATGTTCCATAGATGTTACTCAAAAAATAACCTGGAGGACTGAGGGCGATGTGATTGGTGGTTGTCTAACCTTGAGTAAACGGTTGTCCGCGTAGACCAATACTTTGTGAAGGTGGTTCCGTACCCATATCCACTAAATAACTTAATTATGACTAATCGGGCACAGGAGAGTGTCCAACGTTAAGGATGAGAGAGGGGAGCCTTGACCCTTCGACATGGTGAGAAGGGAGGACAATTAACCATTTACTCTAATCCACGCAGACTGGGTTACAAACAATGCTCCAATCCATTAAAACACAAATGAACGTAAATCCTATCCGATGGAATGTTTAAAAAAAATAAAATCCCAACTCATCCTATCAATGACCGTTCGGGCATCTAATAATACAGAAATATTGAGGCTGTCCTAGAAGCCTGGAAATAGTAAAAAAAAGATTAACAACTCTAACGGAATCATCTCTACCATCTCGACCAGAGTCAAAATCTACCAGAGGTCCTGGCTGATAATTGTCAGGAAAATGGAAACTCGTTAGTTTTATGTGATTTTATGTTAAATAATTTTCTACCAAAGCAGGTTCTACTTATGCTACAATTCATTCATTCATTCATTCATTCATTCATAGACAGAATGGTCCATTCCACGTATCTACCACCATCTCATAGAAGAAATACCATCACATCTATGCCTCTGAACCTCTAGTATTCCTTTTATTCTATAGGATTTCTCACTAGGGAACCGATATTGAATATAAAGTCAGCTTATAGAATTCTGCCAACAATAATATATATTTTTAGTTTATTTAGTCACAGCATTTTACTGAATTCTACTTAATTTCCCCCACACATCACTAAAGACAAAACCATTGAAAGAAAAGCTTAATGTGCGCCACCCACTTATAACGCTTTCAACCCAAGCCTTTTTAAGAGGGGATTATATAGCTATATATGTAGGAGGGAAATATTATACATATTAAAAATATATTGGAAAATAATGAAAACAGCCCCAAAGAGGGTATCCATGCGTTTAATAAAATTAATAAATAAATAAATAAAATTTAATAAATTTAATAAAACCCATTTTGATATTAATCAGTACATTAAATATATTATAATTTAACATCATATGATGCTCTTCTGCGCCATACAAGTACATTAAGACACAAAAACAAAGGATATATATATATATATATATATATAATGAATTTAATAATAATTTGTTTTTAATTTTGTTTTCTTCTTTTTATTTATTCGCTATTGAACCAGTTCTTCAAATATTTGTTTTCTACATTGTGTTCAATATTAATGGCTAAGGTTTTTATATTTAAATTAATAAATAATCCTTTAAATTAACTTTTAACATTCTTCTGTTTTAAGATGATTTCTTTAAAAAAAAAATCTCAACATTATTTATACACCGGCTTTTAAACCTAAACAGTTTCTTTAAACTTTTCTGCATGGCTGGATTTATCCACGTTTTAAGAAAACTATCAAAGATAAGTTTTTGTATAAAAACAAATATAATTATTAATGTTACGGTATAAGTTCCCACTGCGATGTATTATTTATTTATTTGTTTGAAGAGGAACGTTCCTGCTTGCTTGGTGATTTATAAATGCCATTAAATTGATCGTTTTAGTAACTTCCCCTTAGAGAGTTGGAAGTTAAATCACGAGAGTGTTCCGCGGGTGTATAATCGTTGTTTTATATTCTAGTAACACTGCAATATTTCATACTTTCCTTGGAAGTTTTGAGACGGAGATTTTATACGACACAATTGTTCATTTTTTATTCCGCACCTTATTTCCGTGTTAGCAGGTACTTTAGTGTTGCGGTAAAGTAAATTTTGTCATTCTCTGCGTACCAATTACTTCTAAAAAAAAATGTAAAAAATAATCAGAGATGTGTAGATATAATAGAAAATCACGTGTTGAAGAATGAATTTATCCTTTTACTTCCAGAACACATTTTTGGGATTCGGCCACCAAAAATGCTAATGAATTCATCAGCCTAGAACTGCCACCTCATGATGATGAAACATATTGCCTCATCTTCCAATATGCGCCCAATAGGACGCTGATTAACTATATGAAAGGTTCATCCGCTAAAAATTAGATGAATATCAAGAAAGATATGTATTATTCGTCTTCGAGGAAAAAACACTTCGGATTCCAAGAATATTCGCACGTTTTCATGTTCTTTTTTGGGGCGAATATTCTTGTACGTTCTTTGTGTTCTGCCGGCAGGGGCCTCCTCTAGCATCAGCCAAAAAATCATTGGTTGATGCCATTGGAGCTTCCTTGCCGGCCACCAATAGAGTCGCTCTTACAGACCTTGAACTCCTAACGCTGAAACTTGGTCTCCCGGCTCCAGCAGTTAAAGGTCCGTAAGAGCGACTCTATTGGTTGCTGGCTTGGGTCTCCCCTGGCATCGACCAATGAAGAGTAGCTGCCATTCATTGATTGATGCTTGAGGAGGCCCTTGCTGGCAACCAATAGAATCGCTCTTACGGACCTTTAACTCCTGGCACCATCATACGGATTCCCGTTAACCCCTGCTATACTACGAAGGCAAGTTAGGCTAGAGGCAGTTTCTTTTATGAGGGGAAGGGACCAGGTAGATTAGCTTACCTCCCGCTATAGTTTATTCGGTATTCAGTTTGAACAATGAAAACGCAATGTTTGTGTTGTTTTTATGTTCTCCCGAATAAGAATGCACAAGTCTAATTATTATCATTTATTATTTTATATAGCGCCATCCTATTCCTATGTACAATGGGTATACATGCTTTTGTATGCATAGTGCTAAGTGACTTAACAAATCTTTTAAGTTTATACAAAGTTTACCTACCTAACTTTCTAACTGCATTAACCCCTTCTTGCTCAATATGGGAGATTGGAGGGGTGGAGAAACACTTATCATATGCGTTGTGCCTATCTTCATAAAATATATGTACGGGCGTCTGTGTTTACTATTTTTAGAACATTTTAATATCTTTCACAAAAATATATTTTAGCAGTAATACGAGGAAGTTTTCCTTTGCTGAGAGGGTGGTAGATAAGTGGAACAACTTCCCAGTAGAAGTCTTAGAGGCCAATGCAGAAATGGAATATAAACACGCATGGGATAGACCTACGGCTTCGGAATCTAAAACGAGACCAACGGGGGAAACGGCCGACTAGACGGGGGCCGAATGGGTCGCGTCTGCCGTCGAAGTCTGTGTTTCTATATTTAAGTTGGCAGATCTCCTAATTGCCTCCTCATATTGATCCGAAGACATTCATTGCTTGTCAGACCTGCTGTAATCCTAACAAATGGTTTGTCATTTCAGAAGGTGACACATATTTATTTCTTATAAAACTGCATAATCTCTTTAATAATATAATTTATCTCCCTGGTCAGTGTTTAATATTTTATTGATTGATCTTTAGGATAATAAAAAAAAGTCATGCCAACAATTTGGTTTTAAAAACTTTTTTTTTTTGTACAGAGCTGTTATTGTTTCATGGTTATAAATAAGGCAACTAGTATTTTTTGTCGAGATGAGAATGGCCGTCAATACCTTATTCTAAATTAGAAAGGATAATTTATTTAATTTATTCTATAATTAAAATAATTTAAAATTATCATTTGCTGTTCAAAATGTATTACTTATCAATAAAATGTATTATTTATCCACCTTAAAAAAAAGGTTATTTTTGGGGTTTTTTTTTTTTGTTTTTTTTAGTAAATTGAGTCTTGCGACCCTGCCTCTGAATAGGTGACAGTGTTTTGGGAGAGTCATTATCATGCTAATAGGAAGTATTACTCTACGCAATGTGTTTCTTCGTGATAAAAGGACCGTATTAACCTTTAATTGTTAGCATTACTCAAGTTAACAAAAACTAAAGGTTGATATATTTGTGAAATTTAGGCTAATTATAACCCCACGCTTCTGTACTGTTCTTTTATGTCTTTGCTCTGCAAATAAACCTTTCATTCAGAATAGATACATTTATCAAATATTGTTTTTATTAGAAGCCTCTACTTTGCCTTAAATGACACATTTTAACTCCTATCAATAAAGGTCAGGACGTGAATAAACCATATATAATTGGGTGAGTAACCTCATTCTATTGAACTAAACGTCAAGCTTACAATTACTTCAAATTTCAACATTGAGAGTTGTACAACAATATTTGTGGCTTCGTATGAATTGCTGAATTTACCAAGATTCAGTAAGTTAGCAATTTATACAAATGCGAATGCACAAGTCTATTAGCTATATAATATGATCTGTTAAAAGAGAGAGCTAAATGGAGGAGAGGAGCATGGCCGGAAAAAAGCCCTTGATCCACCCTGAACATTAACATTTCAATAATGAATTTCTAATTTAGAATTAGGCAATTAGGAAAACCTCCAATTTTGATTTTTTAGTACTGAAGTACTGTTGACCTGTTGGTAAGATTCATTTGTGTTCTGAATGTGCTGAATCCATGCTCTCTGCTTACATTTACATTCGGTATAAGTGAAACATGAGTGACCGGAACATGTGTTTTACCCACATGACGCAACTAGTAAAAGGTACTCTCTGAACGTATTGTATGATGTCATAGTGAAATCTATTATCTGAACGTACTGTATGATGTCATAGTGAAATCTATTCTCTGAACGTACTGTATGATGTAATGGTGAAATCTATTCTCTGAACGTACTGTATGATGTCATAGTGAAATCTAATTATCTGAACGTACTGTATGATGTCATAGTGAAATCTGTTCTCTGAATGTCTGTATGATTCATAGTGAAATCTATTCTCTGAACGTACTGTATGATGTCATGGTGAAATCTATTCTCTGAACGTACTGTATGATGTCATAGTGAAATCTATTCTCTGAACATACTGTATGATGTCATGGTGAAATCTATTCTCTGAACGTACTGTATGATGTCATAGTGAAATCTATAGATATACCTTTGCTATAGAAGAACCCTTGTTCCTCTACTCTTTCCTCCATTGTTTAAGGAAGAAGAGCCTACAGCACTCAGCTTCCATCATACTGTTACTATCATCTGTCATCAATTGTTAGCAGCCCACCCAATGTGGACAATTTTCTTGAAATGGAAAACTTTTTGAATAATAATAAAATAATTTTGAAGGGGAAATCAGTTATAGTCATCGTTTGTTAGTAAATGCTAAATTATATTATGTTAAATAGTGCAGTTCGTGTAATAGTTAATATTAACTGTCATGTACTTTGAAGTTAAGTAATGTCTGAGAGTTAAAAGAATAAAAAAAGATTTCAGATGTTCATAACTCATTCTTGATAACAGAGATTGTCTCTCTGGCTGACGTCCAAAAATGTTCAATTCTAAAAATTGAACTTCTAGACAGGTTAATTAATGTGTATAAATAAAGGTAAAATGAAAATTAATAAAGCGCCTCTACATCCAAAAATGAAGGTCACGCCACTGGTACAGTTTGATGACGCAATAGGTCTTAAATATAAAATAATATCAGAAAAACATGGGAAAGTCTCCAAAGTTTTTAGACTTTATTGATCACATTCAAGATTTGCTTGCATATAGGTATTGGAAACGGGTAGTGCTTCGATCTTAAGATCTCAGGGTCCAATTTAATCATGGAGGCAGAACCTCCGTGGTGTCCCTCTTCCAAAGTGACCCGCCAGCTACTTCTGCCAAACACATCTCCCTGCACATGATATGTTTACCCCCAGTCAGCTCCAGTGGTGGCTCAATGGCGGTTGCAGGTGGGGTCTATAGAATCTAGGGGGTCTAGAATGCATTGTAAGGTGTAGATGGGGACATTGGGCATTAGCTGGGGCATTGGACATCATATTAACCCCTTAAGGACAATGGGCGGTCCCTAAACCCTTTTGAAAACAATGCATTTTGAGCCCGTACATATACAGGCTTTGTCATTAAGGGGTTAACTCATGTCTTTGTACATGGGGCGAGAAACTATACAAGGAGAAATAACAACTTCCCGATACAAGGTCTTAAGCCCCATACATCAGGATGATCATATGGCGCTTTACCTTCCAAAAACATTAGGAATAGCAGGGGGTAGAAAGATAATAATTCACCACAGAGGTGGAACCCTTTCCTTTCATAATCTACTAGGAAAACCTGCATTCCACTTCATTAAATAGTGGGTCGGTCTCACTCTATGCTTCGGCTGCTGTGGCTTCTGGTCCTATTGTGTTCCTCAGCTCCCAGGATACTCCGGTCTGAATACCGTGGAGAAGACCTCAAACAACATTGAAGATCCTTCAATCAATGCACGCTGCACCGCAATCACCATCTGGTTATTGTTTCTCGACTCCCTAGGGAAGCCGTGTGATGGGCCAAATAATCTCGTAGAACAAACTCCTTCCTTGTTATCTAATACCAATACTTTTATTCTTTCGAGGCTTTTAACTCCGAGTACCAGCTACATAGAAGAAAGTATGAAAATGCATCCTAACCGGTACTACTCAGAGAGCCAAACCAAGGTCTTCTGCTCGACATGTCACTAAACCCATGCATCATTTTATTTTAATCCAGTTTTTTTAACCTTATTTAGGTTTTAACATTTAAATAATCATGTTTCCTCTTTTTTTTCTTTTAGACACAAAGGGTTAAGGCAAGAAATATTTTTGGAACTTGAAGCTTGAACTGAATTAGTGAGGTGAATGTATATATTAATTATTAGCTATTATAAAAAGCTAGTTAACTTGTAAAATCACAAAACATAATTTCTCTTTAAATTATTCTGAATGGATAATAAATTATAATTATATTGTCATCGGCTAGGCTGTAATTACAAACAACGAAAGATTACAGGATTTTGGCTGTGTAATTCAAGGAAGAAATTGTGTTCCGCTTCGAACTTTGTTAGCATGTTTTATATAAATAATTGGAAGTTTTCTGTTAATTGCATCATGATGTTTTAAGAAAATAATGCTTCACCAACCCCCTTAATTTTAGGTGGAAGGGTTTTCCATCACCTTTACCCACCATAACTTTTGTTATTAATATAAAACCTATAAAGGTTTATGAAGTACTTATCACTATAGCAACCAAATGAATTGATCACGGGGACAATCGGTGTTTTTTGCCATTATGTCATTTACAAGTATATAAAAAAAAAATGCCATATATGCCAAAATCCCATAGACGAGTAGACCTGGGCACTGGAGACATCGCCTCGTTTAGTGCGCCTTGCCATTGGCCAGCCATGCTTGCGCAGAAGATCACGTAAGGTGCTTGCTCATGGCACATATTACCGATGTATAATAGTAGACAATGTCCTCTTGTTCCTTATTAATTTATTTTATAAGCGCCATCGTATTCCGCAGGGCTGGTCTGTGGGTTTGTCTTCCTCCGGTATTCAAGAGAAGAGGGATGCCGGAAGAACTACCTGGGACTTTGAAACACGGACTTCAGGACTGTCGTCACAGAGGGGATTGACGGATCTGAAACACTGGCAGGTTTGTGGACAATTAAAATAGAATCGGATCAGATATCTTGCGTTCATTAGGCAGGTTTTATAAAAGATACTTCACTCCTTGTCGATGTGTGGGTCTGGTTTAATGCCTCTTAAATCCTTGTCTCTGAACCACACCGATTTTTTTTACTAGTCTTGTTGGCAGTCTAGTTTCTCTTACCATCTATTCTAAAATTACCTTGATGTTTTCCTGACTACTTTTACATAGAAACATAAACATAGAATTTGACATTCGAAGACCCATTCGCTCGTCTGCTTGGCCCGTTTCTCCTGCTGTAAAGACTCAAACCTTAATCAGTCGTTGGTCCCGTCTTAGATTCAGGAGCCGTATGCCCATCCCATGCATGTTTAATACCCTCAATGTAATCACCCTCTACCACTTGGCTGTTCCATTTATCTACCACGTGCTAAGTAAAATAAAACGTATACATTATATATGTACATCTGACCCTTATCACATCTCCTCTCTCTCTCGTCTCTCCTCCAAGCCGGACACGTTGAGCCCCCTTAAGTCTTTCCTGATAATTTTTATCCTGCAAACCATCCCCCTTTTTAGTCGCCCTCTGTGACAAATGTGTCAATATGAGATGGGGGGGGGCTCCAGAACTTTATAGAATACTTTAGGTGACATAGACTTCTCTCACGTACTGGTTTTCTGCTCGCTTTCAAATATCTCTACTGGATAAATATAGTCTAGACTTTTCTGATTGCAATGGGATTGTCGGGGGGGGGGCAGGAGGGAGCAATGAGATAAAGGAAAAAAGAAGAAGAAAAAAATAAAGAGGGAATCATTGTAGAAACCTTATCGTTTTGCCTGAGAATGTAACAGCTGCTTACTATTTTTACCCCATAAACCACATCTTTGTATAAATTAGAACCTCTTCTGTTGTCATCAAGGCGTCCGATTCCTCGCTGCTTCACATATGGGGCACCAGGAACCAGAAGGGGGGTATTTATGACTCTCATTTTGATATGATGTCAAGTGTAAGTGTGATCTTTTATAATGTCTTATGTTTGAGAACAAGGGCACCTTAACTACCCTGACAAAAATACACAACGGAAAAATACCTGTTACAACGGCAATAAAAAAAAAGGTGTTTTTTTCCCCCGTTGCTACAATGTATATAGCATTAGCTACCACGTGCTTGACCCCTGGCATAAAATGTGTAATTAATGATATCTTTAAGTGCTATGTTGGTAATGACTGCAGATGATGGAATTGAAATTCTATCAGTTTATGAATACCGCTACTATCAGTGTTTTTTTAAAAAAAAAATAACGAAGGTTTCCATCTGATAATATTTTTAATTTGTTCCAATTCAAAAACTCTGCATATCTGAATACACAAGGAATATAAATAATACAATTAACTTTCTTCCGCAATTTTTTATTTTTTTTTAGTTATGGGTGACTGAACCAGAACCCCGTATATTATTAAATTTTGCTATATTTTTATGTGAATATTCATTGAATTCTGGTTCAAAGGCTTAAAACCAAACACTGTTTTTAAGGTTATTTGTTTATATTAAGAATATGTATTTTAAGGTGTTTCCTATGACACCCCTACCTTTTCTTGAGCAATTTATTTGCAAAAGTGCTTTAAGATGCTCTCTTTTCTTTCAAAACGTCTGATCGGTGACTTGAGAGTATGTCAGTAAACTAAATGAAATTGGATTGAAGGGTCTGGTCATGATCTTCTAGGACAATATGGGTATCAAGCGGAGACAGCCACACAATGGTTTTTGGCAAAACAGTCAGAACCGACCAGTCTCGAACCTGGAATTAAAATGGAGAGTGTTCTCAAAAGTACTATATGAACAGAAGTATTGGGAGAAACCCCTTAATATTGAATTCAGGTGTTTTAATCAAACCCATTGCCACAGGTGTATAAAACCAAGCACCTGGCCATACAGTGGGCATTTACAAACATTTGTGAAAAAAATGAGTCATTCTGAAGAGTTCAGTGAATTCACGCGCGGTGCTGTGATAGGAAGTCACCTTTGTAATAAGTCAGTTCGTGAAATGTCATCCCTGCTAGATATTCCACGGTCCGCCGTAAGCGTTCCGATTCTAAAGTGGAAGCCTTCAGGATCAGCAGCAACTCAGCCACGTAAGACCACGGAAAGTCACAGAGCATTGTGCCCGCTGTTAAGGATGGTGGGGAAGGGATAATGATTTGGGCCAGTGATAGAGATGTAGGCAAGTCCTTCCTTGTATGCCAATTATGGCCAGAAGGGGATACATTCTCTAATGATTCCAAAAAAAGCTAAAATATGCCTGGGACGAACTACTTTTCAACTACAATTTGAAAAAGAAACCTATTTCTTAAAGCCTCCCTTGTATCGAGGATTGTAGAGCTTTACAGCCCTTACTGTGCTTCTGTGTTTAGGATCCGACCACGACTCTAATCATAAGTGGCCTCTGTCCTCTGAACCCACCTAAACTAGCGTAAGGGTACCAATTCAGTTATGACATCAGATATAATCCCCTTTTTTATGAATACCGCTGAACGGTTTTCGATATTTTCTTTCAGCCGCAAAGCAATCGCGTTAACTTCAGCCTGATTTCATCTCAGACGTTTTACAAAGAATGATCAGGGCTGATGTTCATTAATATGTATTAGTTGGTGATAATGCAGTTATGGAAGCAAACCCTCCGGGTAAAGCTTTATTACATTTTTTACAGTATGTTTTTATATATATATATATATAATTTCATAGAACAAAGATTGGATACTTGGAAGGCATTTTTCATCTTCGACTTCTATTTTCCCCAAAGCTAAAAATATTAAGAAACAAAACCCAAAAAAAGCATTTCCCGGATCCCTTGTCATTTTAACTGTTCTATGAGTTCTTTATGGTTGAGTAATATATTTTTTTAGGCTCACATATTTTCTTCATCCCGACGTTGTTTTAGAGGGACTGCCCACTCAACGTTTAGTGAACAGGACGGGTTGATTCTCCTTATTCTAGAATAAATTAAATTGGGTTCAAAAGCCAGTCTAAAGATAATTCGTTTTACAACGCGATGCTTTCCTTGAAAGCTTCCCCAAAATCCTGTCACCCTGTGTTTATATAACTAATAACCGTAAGAGTTTCTTTGACATATTTGCGTGACCTTTGTTGCGCCATTAGGCTCATGTACTTACCGGGGTTCTATAAACACCGGAAAATTGGTTAATAATCATTAATAAGGGTAAATGAACTTTTATTAAAAGAAAAAAAATGCAATTTCCCACTTTGTGCAGCAATTCCTACGGGAAAGCCTAGATATATATATATATATAACTGATATATATATATATATAATATTATATATATTATATATATATATAGTTTCTCTTTTTATGCAGTTTATTTTTTGTGTTGGTCTAAAAGTACAAATTGCAAAGATGCACGAAACATTGCAACATTCATTCATTCATTCGTTCACAGTTTCCAAGTAGACCGGTGGCGGGAAACATTCTTACTTAGGTTTTGCTGGGGATCAAGGGAATTGGATTAATTGCCAGACTCTTAGTCGTCACCCGAAAATATATAATTTTTTCTGATTTAAGTCCTCTATTGGCATCGATGTAGGATTCCGGACCTCAGGCTACATCCCGAAACTTAGATTTATCAATCAAGGACATGTTGGACAAGAAAGTACATAGAAAAGTCTGAAAGAGTCATCTACCTGTCTTGATTCGCAGATTTGTTGAAGAATTTAAGTCCTTAATAAGGCACTTCAACGTTCTTGTAGGAAGGAAAGTGGACACATTTCACATTGTTTTATAAGATGTCCAAAGCGGACATTTATAGTATAACTTTTTTGCCATTTGACAGCAGATCCCATCTAGTCAGCCTGGTCGCCCATTTGCTGATGGAGAGACTCAAACCTTCATCAGTCATTGGTCATGTCACATTCGGAATCCATATGCCTATCCTTTGAATGTTTAAATTCCCTCATTGTAGTAACCTTGACAACCACTTATCCACCACGATTTGGGTAAAGTAATATGAATACAGCATTTTTACAGCAGTCCATGCCTCGTACGTCACGGGGACCTTCACCTCCTCAGCAGGGGACTTGCTATTAATGCAGAATATATAAGCCCATGGCCTAAATATAGAGCGTTAGACCCAAGCGCCATGGGCTTCGTATTAAAAGGTTAATGCATTTCCCAAATTACTTTAATACTTAATTAACCGGTATTCGTTTTGTTGAGCAAGTTCAGCGCTTTAGCTGCTCTTGAAGGTTATGGATTGGCAGCAAAATATCCTGAAAAAGATGACTACACAGCCCCCCCCAGCAAATTGTCACCAGTGTTTTTTGTTGTTTTTTTTTAAGGCATTTTAGATCCTTCTAAGCAATATTGTTCTTTTTAGTCCCAGAGGGGTATGCTGCTCAATGTACCGCAGTGTGCATTGACATTTAAGGTGAATCCTGGGGAATTTTGCCAAATAGATTTACTGAGAATTCCAATGTTGTTGTCACTTTTTTATTTTCACGTTCCATACCCCGTAAACAAAACTCGCAAGCTGCGGCGATCTGACCCTCGAAATGAGCAGTCGATGCGTTTCGTACTTTGTTTTGTAAAATAACTGCTTTCTCCACTTAAAAATAAAGATATGTAAATAAACACAAGTCCCATTTCTAAGCCCTGTTAACCAAAGGTCAGAGTAACGGATGTTGGCCTCCGGCGTTACCGCGTTCTATAGCGTGAGAAAAAATGTTAAACAAGAAGCCACCGTATACACTGGGAGATTTCCACATATTTACGCTTAAACATTTATCCGACAAGTGGGCTTCAGTGTCCTGGGGGACAAACGCTGGAATACGGGGACAAGATACTGCTATGCAATTAATAATGATATTTATATATATATTACTAGCAAATGAAGAAGAATGGGGTTTTTATTGATTCGTAATGCAATTAACTAGAGCTTAATCGTTAAAGTGTATATTCCCTAACGCTTTTTTAGGAAATAACTAAATTTTACTATTTAAACATCCAAGCCGTAAAGGTTTTTTTTATTAGACAAGTTATGCGCTATATCTTTACTTATTATGTTAACAAATGAAAGCTCTAATAAAGAGGTTCTGTAGCACTCCATCAAGGGAAGAACACAAAATGAATGGGACAATTTAATTTAACAATATGTAATTAAGCAATGAGTGACTAAGACCGAGCCACTCTATTGTTTCCCACAAGCAGTATGATAAGGAGATAAGGACTTGAAAACGTAGTTTAGTCTTAAACTTACAAAAACCGCAAAATGTTAAGAGTTCTCCTAAAGAATGAAAAGCCGCATGTTATTTCAATTAGCATATCTACAGCCAATAGTTTAACCCCTTAAGGACAATGGGTGGCCCCTAAACCCATTGAAAACAATGCGTTTTGAGCCTGTACATGTACGGGCTTTGTCATTAAGGGGTTAATAAATAGATCTTCTATTCTAATATTCAGATACACGGAGTATGGAGGTTTATGAGTAGAAAATATTCATAGCGATTCCACCTCTTGACACATAACCCAAAACTATAAGCGCCATTGCTTGTGACCAGAGTTAGCCCTCCAAGGCAGGGCTAACGTCCAACACAACTGCCGGGGATGTCTACTAACCTGGGAAAAGTATACCACTAGGGACATAGCTCCAACTGTAAAGCCCCTGGTCAAATCTACTCATGGCATAGGGCAAATCACATCCTATACTCCTACTGGGGCTCAGCCCTTGGGGATACTTTACACATGACCCACCATAGTGTGTGCCCAGAGTTAACCTTACGACAGAAGCATAACTTCAAATTACCAAACTAATACCACATTTATAAGTGAATAACCAACATACTAGCTAACTAGGACGGGCCCCCCCCATGACGCATACTCCCCAAGGCCATACCTTTGGCAGCCAACTGCTGCATGGACCTCTGTTCACCATATTCGAGAAGAGCACCCTCGTGAAAACACAATGTAAAAGTAATGCTAGAAGGGGTATTACAAGCTCCACCCTCTCATGTGCCAATCAAGACTTTAGCCCAAATTTAACCCCTTAAGAACCAGGTTGTTTTTTTACCCTTTGGGACTGAGGCTGCTTTAACACTCTTGCGGTGCTCGTGTTTACATGTAATTTTCTCCTCAATCATTTAGTGCACCCACACAGGTTATATATTGTTTTTTTTTCAGACAAGAAGGGCTTTCTTTAGATGTTTGATCATATCAAACTAATTTCTATAAAAAAAATTGAAACTTTTTCTCACTTTTATTTGAAAAATCTTTTACTCATCCAAAAAAAGGCTAATGAAATAAACCTGCTAAATAGGTTGTACTATTTGTCCTGAGTTTAGAAATGTTTTCTAAAATAGCGCTATACTATTTTAAAACCATTTTTTTCCAAAGCAGGTCATTCTGACCCATGTGCTATTTTGGGTATCTTTGAAGCCGGCCAATGCAATTTACCCCCCATTTCAAATGCTGGTATTTTAACCCTTTCCATGTACTAATTCTACTACCACCCATTGAGGTAATTAACAAACTTTGTGGTAATAATTTATTTTGTGTTTTTTTATCACTAAAATTGTGCTTCAGGTATGGATTTCTAGCTCTTGCTATACGTCACTTTCAAACAAGACCTAATATGTGTTCAGCAACATCTCCCGAGTACAGTGATACCCCCCCATGCATGGGTTTTTCGGGTTGTTACATGGACGGTTCCTCTGATGGTGACATCACTACATAATTATTTTTAAATGTTACCACATTTCTATTTTTTTTTGTTTCCATCTTTTCTTTAAATTATTTTTTAAATATTTTACTAATCACATTGTGTATAGAAAGCTGGGCTCCAATGACTTGCATGGTTGAATGCAGTACCTGTATTCAGCCTGCAAGGGGAGCCAGACTTCTCAAGAGGGTCTGGGCACCGTCTAGCGAACGTTTCCAACTTTGTTATTTTTTTATAGGATGCGCCGCCATCTTGGGAGTGGCAAAGTCTCTCCCAGTAGCGGTTGTGACCACTCTCCGGAGCGGTCACAGCGCATCCTGAGGTGGGTGTTTGGTGTCGCTATCGAGGCTCTCCATGGTAGCGACCTTAGCACTGATCACTTTGGATGTTGGAATAACATCGCTATGGTATTGGCTAGCTGGCAACCATTGCTAATCCTATATAAACCATAATCCTATAGAACACACGATCTGGGTTGTATGTTTTTGCTGTGACATCACTAAATGCCATTTTATTTGCTGGAAAAACAGAGAATTATGTTAATATGGCTCTTTTCAATACAGCAGTTGACGTACATACAATATTTTTAGAATGAATGATAGAATAGCGGTGAATCATACCTCTTTTTTAACGATGTGTTAAAACGAATGCTCACCTTGGAAGCCAGACGCTATAAATGGCTTAGAAATCTCCATTACGTTATAGCAGACACCATAAATATTACTGATGTTTGCCCTCGATGTGTCTAGCATTCATATCATCGCAGCTAAAACATCAAACACGGTACAATGCTAATGCTTTGAAACCAAATAATATCTATCTCTTTAAAGGGACACTCCAGCCCTCATTTGCATGTTAATGCACATAATAGCTGAGTGGTCCCTTTAAATGTCCTTGCAAATGTATAGGACGATTCTATCCGATCCCTCCATACACATTTGCCTTTTCCCCCCACCCATAAGCTATTTGCATATCTGCCAACAGTCCTGAATTTCCCTGGACAGTCCCGTTGTCCTGCCCAGTCTAATTTGCATCTATCCCAGCATAAAAGTACTGCCTATGCACAACGCATTACACTGTATACAGGCAGCATTGCATTTTCACCAGTGAGCCCTCCCCGGGGGCCGGTTCTAATTTTTAATAGGAACACAATCGGTGTGAGAAACGTTAGACCTCGGAGGAGGCATTCTTGTGCAGCTCTGAAGCTGCAGCTTCTCCTGGGACGTAAAAACTGCATTGAGTAACACAAGAAAGAAACAAGGCGTTACATGTGACAGCTCACACAGCGCTTGGCCAGGTATATCCAGCCAGCGGAGATTTTAACCCCTTAAGGACAATGGGTGGTCCCTAAACCCATTGAAAACAATGCACTTTGTCATTAAGGGGTTAATTATCCAGATCTTGAGTAAAATATTGGAACATGGAGTTCAGCAAAAGGGGAACACGCTTGTGGACCTCCTAAAACGACTGCTTCATGTCACAATGAGTGGAGACGAGAACTAGAAGGGACAGCTGGGGCATTTGGGGAGTATCGATCATAATATGGTGACACTGGAGATGAATTCACTAAAGTAAATTAGTAGAAGGTCTACCAAAAAGACTGCATTTTAGGAAGGTGAATTTCAGCAGCTAATGGCATCCAAGAAGCTCGTTGACTAGGATGAACCGTTGGTTGTTGGTCTATTGGAATCTGAAATTAGTAGAACATTAACCAAATAAACCTTTGCAGAGCTATCATTTTATACATATTTTATCATATGTCCTGTCAGGCCCGGACTGGCCCTCTGGCCACGGGCTGGGTGTTAACGGCTTCTGGCCTTAAAGTGCCAGAGTCGCTCTTCTTCCTCGGTCTGTATCCTGTAACTGCACTCCTTTTCCGCTGGAAGATGGAACAATATTGCTACAAAACATAGTTACAGAAAGATTATGCACAGGAAAAGGGGCAGAAATGTATATAATATATGTATTTATATAAAAATATACTGAAATAATATGAGACAGATGAGGAGAAAGTCAAGTAACAAATTAGGGAATAGTGTGTGTAGTAATGTGAATGCGAATACGCTCTCCATATTTATTCTTCATGCCTGCCGGGTTTCTAAGGTCCATTTCTCCAGGGGGTCTTGAATAACCCTCCGATTAATGAACCAAAAAACCCCTAAAAATCCATAAAAAAGACATCGTGGTAGTTTTAGATCTTCTGATAAGTCTCTGTGCGTCTAAGTTCCCCAGTTAAACCTAATTACTACTCAAAGAACAGAAACAGATCAGTATTTCGGTTTCAAAGTAGTACTTCTCAAATAACCGCTTCGTTACTGCCAAGGTTCCCACCACACCATTCGGGCAAAAGCCCCGAAGATTTTTGAAGCCAAGTTGCATCATTTTTTTTTCTATATAGCAGTTGATAAAAACATTTTTTTGGTATGCTATTTGAGCTACATTCCTTTAGTTTTTAGTTTTCATTGAACAAAGAATTTTGAGCTATTTCATAGAATGTCTGAGGATACATGGCTTATGTCAAGCTGTTAAAGAATCCCATGTTTACTTCTGCATGCTTCTCAACGCTGGGTCATCCAGAAATGTATATGATCCGGTCGGTGACCCTCCAGAAAAGTCACACTATTAAAAAAAAAACACATTTCATTCTTAAAACGCATTCTCGTCTCATCGCATCTTCCTAATTCTCCTGCCTGTTTGACTGCGTAGACCTTCGTACAAGTTTAACCCCTTAAGGACAATGGATCCCCGACTGAAAGTTGTTCTTACAGAAAAAAAATAATTATAAAAGGCTGCGGAAAATTAACAGATCCTTGAACACAAATTTCCCAAGGTTATAATTTATGTGCGCGAGATATTCTTCGCAAAACCCTACGAAGGAAAAGCAGCTTGAATGTTAACTCCCTGTTTTTCATAAAAAAGTTAAGGGATAAATCACTCAGAATTGTTTTTTTTTTAAAATATAGACTAGCGTTTTTGTTCTAGATGTTCTAGACTGGTTTAATATGCCTTCTAGGTACAAGCATTTAAATTATGAATCTAATAAAATCCAATGAATTCTCGCGTCCTTGGTTAAGGCTTTGGGTTTGTTAATTGCATTTTATTTTTAAATTTTTTTTTGGACATGGTGAAAATATTGCTATTTTTCCCATTGTAGATTTTGTGTGTGTAGTGGGGGGGGGGGTGAATAACAAGGGTATTTGTACCCTGGTGAGTCTCTGTTTCTGGTTGCCTACAAAAATGGTGGCTGGGGGTTCTATACCTAAAATCTAGCCACCCCTCACCAACAGTGCATTAGGTAACTGAACAGTGGCCTCTTGTATAAAACTACTCTCTATATACAGTATAAAACACCTTATGAAAGTATAACGTGTATACAATATACAATATAAAACCCTTTATGAAAGTATAAAGTGTATACAATATACAATATAAAAGACCTTATGAAAGTATAAAGTGTATACAATAT
>VKOC01028633.1:0-10882 GCA_009364415.1 Spea multiplicata
GCAGTCAGCTACAACAGTGACTCTGCAATCTCTGAGATCTCGGTGACGTGGGACCCTTTTTTCCCAATGCCGTACCAGGTACATTGTTGGTCCTCTAGTGACCACAATGAAAGGGAACAAATTATTTATTAAAGAAAATAATGTATGATAAACCCACATGTGTGATGGAAAATTATATGAGTCCAAATGAAGAACAAAACCCCAGTAATGTTATTTTTCACATATAATTGCTCATATCAGTCAACTATATTTCTTTCTTTCATATTACGAAACCATCCACAAAAATGAACCGAAAATTCCGCTCATTTGTTAGTCATCTTTATTTGTGTCATGACAAATTTGTTGTTCTCTGTAAAATATTCAGAAAATAATACAATTTGGATGTCCTTTAAAGTGAACATCCAAATCTTAGGCTTTAAAAGAAAATATTACAGCTGTTCTACATTTAGACTTGCCTAAGATTTGGAAGGAACATATAGCGTTATATGAATGTTCTATGGTATCTTAAGCCTTTCTAAAGAGCACTTAAATAATAAGTAATGGAAAGGCAAATATTTTGGTGTGATTTCCAACACAGCTATACAGCTACTACCATACTCCCAATGGCACATGACAGTTGCTGTTGGCCAAAACAACAATTATCGGGAGGACTCTGCTTAAATTGCTTAAATATATTTGAAGTGTCTTTTAAAGGACAGTCTAGGTTTAGTAGGTAGCCAATGCTGGGGCCCTTTTTTTCTTTTTTGTTTGCAGCACATGTAATTGCCCAGCTTAGGCCAAGCTCTTTTGGGTGGTATCTTTGTTGCATATTTACAATATTGTTATTGTGTCTATTTTATGACAGGGATTGGGGAGAGGTAGTTTAAAGTCTTGGTTTACTCAGTAACTGTGAATACTTAACTAAGAATCTGCCTGGGTGCTACTTGTTAAACCCAGGACTAGCAATTAGGGGTACAAAGCAAATTCCACTGCTAGTCCACTACATTCCTGGGAAAAGGCTAGATTTGTTAAGTAGCCGGCTGCCTAGCCTCCAGTGCAGTCCATTTGATCAGTTCATATGCCCACACCACCTTTCCATCTACCTGCAGCTAGACACTCCATACACAAAAAAGGAAATAGTCTATGGACTCATTAGCCAGCAGGTAGATTCAACATGGTTTATCCTACCAAACTCTACAGACCTAATGAGTTTATTGGGTATTTTGTGTCCTCTATATGTAGAGGACATAGTGAACCACCACCAAGCTTATACGCCAGGGTATCCATAAGCCCATTCCTAGCGTGGTAGCCATGTTACTATACGAGTGTGGGGACAACCTGTATTTGATGTGAGGTTGAAGCTTGGTAGAAGAAATAAACATGCATTTATATATTTTACGTTTTTTCCCTTCGTTTATATAAGGGTTACTGTATTACTATAACACAGTGCTGACATGGTAGCTTAGACTATTCTTGCACTCCTTCTTACACCTACATTTCTTATTCTCTTGGCTAACCTCAAGCGAGCAGTGTGAGAAATGAATGTATATCCAACAGTGGGATTAAGGCCAGTTACGAGAGTTCAGAGCGGATAAAGTTAACCAATATACACCACTGGAAGCTATTTTCTTTAAAACTCCTGGATTTCCAGAAGAATGCATTCATCACTGACTTGGCAAGATATGTAGACACCTGAGAAATCCTGGCTGTGCTTCTGGTTTACAGAAATGTGGAAATAGTTGAGTTGATACAGGGCACGGTTCCTATTGATTTTTCCCTTTCACTCAGGTTTTTTAACTCATGTGGAAGTTTCGCTTCCAAGAATAGAAAAACATACATGCCTTAGTAATAAGTTTAATTATAAAATAGCATTAATGCCTTTTACACTATGTTTGACTTGGTTGGATTGTGTATTTTAGGAACCTAATTAAGAATGTTACTAAAGTAACTTGAATGATCTGAAGACGTAAGTGGAAAGGATCTGAAATCTTGGTTGTATTTCTGGAACAGCTTAATGACTGTATAATTAGATAGCACTTTGAATAAGTTAATAAAACCCACAGAGTAAATATGTTTAAAGCACTAACCTAAACTGTCACTTTTATCATAATGGATGGATGAAGGTCCAGGGGTTTTAATAGCACTTTCTGTAACATTTGGGTCACTCCAATGTACCGTGGTCTTGGAAAAAGTGCTCCATCATTGTTTTATTGAGACACTTTATGACCTATTAATACTTACTTATGGCATTAAATTAGAAGGATTTAATAAGAACAACATATTTAAAACTTTTTAAAAAAAACATTTTTAATACATGTCCTGCTTAGCTTTTTATATTACTTTTTGCGCAAACATTCAAAAAACACTATATATATATATGCACATCTCTGTGACATAAATAGAAAAAGAAGAAAAATATTTTATAAAAATAGTTTGCATTTTTAATACATTTTAATTTATCTTTGGAATTTTATTATACATGGTAACACGAATATGTGGTGACTGTAGAGCAATAGAATTAGAGTATTTTCTATGCATTATTTTAAAGAGTTGGTTTAAGATCCCCTTTTCAACTGAATAACAGCATTTTGTTCTTAAAAATATATTGGGTGTTGTATCTTTTCACAAATATACATTAAACGTTACAGATTTCTACTGTAATGCTATACAATATGGCAACAATCGCACACATTGTGTCAGTGTGGAAGTTTCCACTCATTGGAATAATATGTTTAGAATTATATAAGCTTCTTTAAATGATAGAACTGTCAGAGAGATAAGAAAAAAAAACTGTCTGGAAGATGCAGAAACCCTGGGCAGAAAAATATCAATAAGCAGCCAAACTTAGAATTGGATTAGAAAGCTATCCAGCACATATGGATAAGAGGTCTGTCCAGCATATACAAATGTATGCAAAGAGAGTAGCATTTATGACTGGTTCTTTAACCCTTTTTGGTGTCACAGGATGGGTTGTTTTGAAAGCATTAGAACGTGACCTAACCTAACACTAAAAGAGTTAAATACATTCAGATGTGAGCCTAGGGTCACTGATGCATGGGTGCAGGATTTCATCTGTGCCTCTATAGGTAGGGGGGCTATAACATTGATCCCACCCTTAAGTGATGACCCACCCCTTCCTGCTAATGCTCCTCCACTTTCATATTATGCCCATCCCTTCCTATTAATGTCCATCGCACGTACACCCTCCGGCTGTCAGACAGGAGAGTTCCCCGCACCGCTGTGGGGTACTCTCCTGTTTGACAGCCAGGGAAGGTCTGCGCGATGGACGCAGACAACCCCCACTACTAACGACACCTCCTTCCGGCTGCAGCAGAAGTTGCCAATGCAAATCGCTTAGACGTCTACCCGCTGCCCGACTACACACCAGGGAGTCAGAAGCACCAAGAGTGGAGGTTACCAGACAAGAGGATCCAGGTCCCCTGCAGCGCTGCGGGGGATCTGGATCTTAGTCTCATAGTCAGACCTCCGATTATAAGACGAGGGGTATTTTTCATGAAAAAAAAACTTGTCTTATAATCGAGCAACTAGGGTATTAGCTAAAGCAACAGGCAAACTAAATTAACTGCTATTTCTTAATTTCCAGCTTTATAATACAGGATGTAAAATATCATTAGCTTTTAATAGTAAGGGGACTCTGCAAAGCAAATGTTGGTGGAATGATCCATCAATACAGTAATCGTCTAGATATGATGTAATATCTTTTTTTTTTACAGATGTAGCCATAAAGAAGAGGAGGAAAAAATGATCCCACAAGAAGTTATATCTGTCCACTAATGGAAGGCCTGCAGAGTTCATGTTGCCAAACCTGAAACAAACAGTAGGTCTTGATCATGTTGACACTGCAGACACTGGTACAGAAGGACTACTGGTGCCCTCAAATTACAGGGCCATTGCTTTTGGTATAAAGTAACTGCTGACAAAATTTACAGCAAGAATTCAGCGGATATTGGGGATTTTGTGACATTATATATGCATTCATATTGCATAAAATATTGGTCACTCTGCATTGGATCCAATGTAAATTT
Source organism: Spea multiplicata (assembly GCA_009364415.1). Lineage (NCBI taxonomy): Eukaryota > Metazoa > Chordata > Amphibia > Anura > Pelobatidae > Spea > Spea multiplicata. Next base: position 4,026 of record VKOC01028633.1, read on the forward strand.
TATACAATATAGTTTTGTCCAGCATGCTATATGGGGATTGTGAGCTGAAAAAAGGTATTTCCTATATCCTTTTATTAAGGTTTTTACTGATGTATTAAGTGTTTATTATTAAGAATTTATAGACATTTCTTTTCTCACTACATGTGTTAAGCAATGTGAAATTTAAAGGAACTAGGTGACTGATCCAATCATCTGGTATGGCTTTTTATTAATGTAATTTAATTAATGCTGATTTGCTCTTGTCATTTTATCTAACAAGAAAGTATAAATGTACTGAACCAGTGCTGCCCTCCAGTGGGTAACAACCAGAATACATTACTGAATGTAATTGGCTACCTTCCTTTTTAATGTGTTATTGGGTAGAGTACAATTCCTTGACCTGATGCACACATTTTTTATTGAGATTTTTGGTATGCACTTCCCATGTTTCTACTTTTTATTGCGCCCACATGTCAATACACAAGGGCAGGCACCAGTGGCATACTTGGGGGGGGTGGTCTGCCCCAGGTGCCACTCATTTGGGGGGGGGCACACTGGCACACAGAGGTCCCAAGTCTCCCAGAACATTTTTCCTAACAGTTTTAATAATTTTCTTGATCAACTTCTTTTCTAGAGGACTCTCTTAATGCCCTTCCTTATCTCAAAACTCCTTCTCTGAACTTACTAAATTTGGGAGCAATTTTTCGAGGGAGGCCTGCCATGAGGGACAATTCAGAGGAGGGAAAATCTATGAAATAGAGAGAACGTGAGGGGAATAGAGAATAGCAGAGGTATAAAGGAAAAGACTGCTAGGGTAGGACTCATCTAGACCAAGGCCACAATGAAAAATTCTTATTAAAACAGATTGTGGTGACGTCTAAATATGCCGTACTATGCGGCTGGACACCCCATAACTGAAATATATGAAGGTGTCTCTTAAGACTGTGTGTTTGGAGAACCTGGCTGTGTACTTTGGGATTCATGTAAAAAGGAAAAAAGAGACCAGATGGATACCTTACTGTACAGATACCATAACTAAAATATTGTGTGCAGTATACAAGTCAAATAGTGAACATGTAAAGTATTTGTCCTAACTAGCAAGCATTGAGACAGACAATTTATTAACATAAAGATAATTGCACAGGTTCAAACACTGAAAGGGTAATTTCAGCCCCTCATCCTTGCAAGGGCAATAAATTAGTACCATCAATGTGTAATAATATCTATTATTCAATGGACGATCTGGTGAACCCAGAGAGTGTGCGCTATACAAATGGTTATTATAAAAATGGTAGCCACTGTCTGTGGCACATACGATCTAGTTTCAAACAACTTCATACCTATTTTGTTAAGCTAATTTTAACAAAAAGTGCAACTAGAATAAGTAGTGCTTGTGCCATCTTTTGGTAAATCGTTTACTACACGTTATTATGGGTAACTACCAGCCTTCCAATAGACAGATGCATACAATTATAAAACATAATAAATTAAAAATATGAGCTTGGAACCGTCTGCATCAAAGTGAAGTAATTATTCAATATTTTGTTGTAGTTATTTGGCAAATTAAATTCTTCATGATGGCACTAGGATCTCAAAACACTTTCTGTTATAGCGCAAGGGCATTCATATGGAAACCTGCAGAACATGCATTTTTAATTTAAACTGATGATATCCTTCAGCATTGCACAGTTAGCTATTTACATGTATTTCCATTTATTAATAAATCTCCACAGGAGAAAACTAAATCAGCGGGAGCCAGGACAATTCACACTACAAACCTTTTCAATGTATGGCTGTATGTGAAACTAGATGAACAAAATTAACATATTTAATAGTAAAATAAAAGCAAAAAGCAATGATTTCTTATTTTATTTATATCTGTACAAAAGCACCACAAAAATCTATTCACCATAATTTACAGTGGAATAAAAAGAACGTTTGTCTCCATGAGATCCAGGTTTCTCTATTTTCTTGCGAAAGGGTCGGACCACACTTTCAAACCTTCAAAAGAAAAAAATGACAGTCCACATAGTAAATAAACAAAAAAATAGATGATCTGTACAGGGCAAATCGAGCATAATGCAGTCTATCCAACACACTTAGCTAAATGAACTGCAAGAAATGGATTAGTAAAGAGGAAATAGGACTAGATTTACATATCAGGCACACAAGAAATTAAGAAAAAAAAATGAAATAAGAATTAGAATTACGGAATTTTTTAAATGTCTGCACTACAAAATGCTTTTATTGGATACATTTAGGATATATTTATTGTCTTACACTTGAATGAAACACCGGAGGTGCATTGTTACCTAAAAAGTACCCCACATACCTACAGGCTGTACATTTTCCTGGATGACGTCAGCTCGGTTGACTGCCTGTTCTTTTTCTAGTAAAAAAAAAAAAAAACATACTGTGTATAAATATATATATAAATGCAGGTGACAGATAGGTCAATGAGATTGAGAAAACTCATACAATGCATCAACAGCATTAGAACACAGTAGTAACACACATACACATGGGCACAGTGCTGTCACAACTGTCACACAATGTCATCACTTTCTAGAAGGGGACATGCTCCTCGCCACTTCCGGCAAGCTCTTATAGAACTGTCATTCAGCTGAGCCCTGTAACAAGCATTCTTTATGCAAGCCTCTTGTACGAAGGCTGATTGCCCGGTCTCTGTATACAGGGCCAACATGTGTAATTGTTTACTGGTTTACAGTGTAACGTTTGTATCAGCCCCGCGTCACGCTTCCTGTTGCGGTATTCAGTCACACGCACTTACTGTATTCATCTATGTGCATCAAGGGGTGAAAAAATATAGGATAGAAAGCTGCCGCCACTGCAGTGACAAAGCCACCGAAAATCAGCACTACTCTGGTGTTCCTAGACATTGTTATTACGTGCACTGCAGTAGAGGGCAAACACGGCGTGATAACAAGGAAGTAACTAGGAAGCCTCGTCGATGTAAGCGGCGTTCTGATAGGATGTTTCCGCAGCGCTGATGAAAGCAGTCGCCTCGTTGGTTAACTCTCCACTTCCCAGGGAGGCCACGCCCTTAGCTACAGAGTGAAGTCATTAAAGCTTCACGCTTGGCTCGGAGCCCTGTAGGCAGGAATGGCAGATTTAGGCGGTTTTATAGGAAAGCCCTGCTCTGAGGATTTATTTATATAAATATAATGAACTGGAATCCTTGAATACGTATATAATTAGTGGGATAGATGTTGTTGTAAATGTGACATATTATGGTTATTTCTGGTAGACTTTTAGCGTCCAATGCGATTTCACAATAGCAACAGTATGAGTGAGTTACGTTACATAATAGGGAATTCCCTGTTTTCTAGGACAGTAATGAGCTTGATTTATATTTTTAGTTGTGAACTGGGCAAGCTTTGAATCATCAGATGGCCTGGGCACTGCTTAAAACATAACTGGCACCAGTGCTAAAGATAATGAGGTGGCCCTGGCTCTTGAAGGCCTCAGATAATATAAGCCCAGAGGCCATAAGTTAAACTTTTATGTGAAGTGCGGCATGCAGCTGTGTATATACGGCTGAAGCGGTTGGTTGGGTGAATATGGAGCCATATTGGGCAGTGGCCTACTGGGCATTTGCCTGATGGCCAGTCTGGGCCTGACACTCACTAGCAGACCGTTGACAATGAATACATGGATACTCTCACTAAAATGCACATGCTGATGATTTATATTGAGATCTACTTGGTCACAGAATGAGAGTCAAGTTTGTATTTGGTGAAAACACAGTGCCAAGTCTATTCCACTGACAGGCAGCCTTTAGTGTGCCCGCTATACCACACACCATGAAACAAGAATGCCTTCCTGTGGCAGCGTTAAACCTCCACCTGCTCCTCTGAATTAATTTGGGTTGCCTGGCAAGCTCTGCTTTTCCTTCAATCCAAGTAATATGCATGAAGTGTAGATTATGCAACATAATTTGTTTAAATAATGCATTATCCGGTCAAAGCCTGGTTGACAATGATGGGAGTTTTAGTTTGGCAACAGGATAGTGTTTATTTTGAAACTGTTTATATGAAAGACAACATTTAACTGGGCACACTCACTTTGGAATAGAAAAGGGCCTTCCCTAATCTGTTCCCACAAAGTTAGCATTGCCCAAAATTTCTTGGTATACTCCTTACCAAGACATTTTGGACAATGCTATGCTTCCAGCTTTGTTGGAACAGTTTGGGGAAGGCCCTATTCCAGCATCATTGTGCCCCAGTGCACAAAACAAGGTTTGTGAAGACAAGGTTGGATGAGTTTGTTGTTTAAGAGCTTGACCGGCCCACACATAGCCCTGACCTCAACCCCATCGAACACCTTTGGGATGAACTGGAATAGAGATTGCGAGCCGGACCTTCTCGTCAAACATCAAGGGCTGACCTTGCAAATGCTCTAGTGGGCGAATGGGCAAAAATCCCCACAGGAACTCTCCAAAATCTTGTGGAAAGCCTTCCCAGAAAAGTGAAAGCTGTTATAGCTGCAAAAGGGGGGGACAAACTACATATTAATGTCTATTTATAATGGAATATCACAAAAGTCTCTGGTGTAATGGTCAGCTGTCCCAATACTTTAATCCATATAGTGTATATATATATATATGTATAGAGAGAGATATAGTGACACTGTAAGCCCCACGGAGATGCTTTGGCATTTGGGCACATTTGTGCTATACAATTATGTATATGGATCCCTGGAGTCGAGCAATTGGAGAGCAGAGTGAGCCAGTCCCCCTTCCACTGGAAAATCCATGCAAGCTATTGCAAGAGACTAGAAGACTAGAGGATCCAGTCTGGGAGACCTGCATCACATACAGGTGCTGGGCATAAAAACCTCCTGGAGCATTAGGGAGACTGGAGGGGAACATTTGAGAAGTCTCCCTGTCACGCCAACTTGTGTAGTAGATACACGGGCTTGCTACCTAATCGAAATGGTATGGTCAATTTCAGTATAGAGATGGAGTTATGTGGTGCCAAAAGGTCTTTTAAGATAAATTTGTCTTTTGAACCAGGGCCCTCTGCAAGGTGTGAAATGTTACAGAGGAGGTACCTCTATGTCTACTTGCTGAGTGATCCACCATATGCCTGTATCCCCTCATAAATACCGGATTCTTTGATATGCTAACTGACCACTAGCAGCCAGGAAAACCATTTCTTCCAAGGTCATATCCAACACATACATCAATAATAACCCATAGATTCATAATCATACCCCCCTCCCTGCATCTAGAACGGGGAAAGCACACCCTACAAAAAAAATGCAAATATGGCTAGTACAACGTAAGATGGTTGGAAGAAATTGTGAAGTCATAGTGTGACATATCTAAGAAATTATTATGCAAGAATTATTGCTGTGGCGAGCACAGGAGGGACAATAAAATGAAAATGAGTTATTTTGACTGATATGTTTCCACAACACAAGGGGGAGGTCAGTTATGGTTCCTATAGGTACACCTTCCCTCCGCTTCTACCACCTCTGGACCGGCTTGAAAAACTTGAGATGAACCGGAAAAAGTATAAATGATAATAATAGGAACTTGGTCAGTGTGCTTACTAGGGGCCAAGATCTAATTTTGAGTAAGTCACCAACCTTCCTTGCTGGAGCCCTACAGACAGAAAAACCGTACCATTCAAGTGAGTAGTTAGGTTTTCTGTAATGTCTATTTTTTATTTTTATCTGTTTGGTGTAAATAATCTGTTTATCATCTTTTTTTGTATGTACTGTGACTATTTTTTTGTTCATAATAAATATTCCTTTATTAAGTTCTGCTTTTGTCCTGGTAAAGATCTTAACGTTTACCTGATTAGACCATTTTATTGGTAATTTGAAATCACATAGTTATTGTGTTAACGTGGGTTTTTTGTCTAATTCCAGGGCACCCCATTCATAAATTGTCTTGGTGGTGGCAGCGTTATATTAGTTATATCATAGTTAATTGTGGGTGGTTAAGGGTGGATATTTTTATCACTATTTCCGGTCTAGGGCAGACAAATAGTGAATTTTTAACGCTTTTACCACCAGAACCAAGTCACGCTTGGAGTAGGGTGTGTTCTAACACTCCTGTGCTCCTAGCAGGGCCCGACTGACCCACCGGGATACCGGGAAATTTCCCGGTGGGCCTCTCCGCCCGATCGTGCGGCCGTAAGTGTTGTAAATTCACAACACGTGCGGCTGTAACGTAAGACAGCCGCTAAGCGACTGCGAGCAAGCTTCAAAGCGGCCATTGCGCGGCCGCCAGTCCGCCTCCACCGGCCACTGATGAAATTAAAGCGGTTGGTGTGCACAACGCGCCACCCAATGGCCTTTCCGCTGCTCTTTGTCCCACCCCACAAAAGGAGTGGGACGAAGCGCACACCAACCGCTTTCATTTCATCAGTGGCCGGTGGAGGAGGGCTGACGGTGCCACAGCTCTTTGTCCCACCCCACCGCACGTTCAATACAGCCGCTGAGCGGCTGCTAGGAAAGTTCAAAGCTTGCAGCCGCTCAGCGGCTGTCTTACGCTGCAGCAGCACAGCGGCTGTGTGGAACGTGTTGTGGGGAGGGTCGAAGAGCTGTGGCACGGCCATTGGGCGGCACGGTGCGGTGACACTCAAGGGGGCGGGCTCAGCCTCACAGAAGTACGTGTTCCTCACAGAAGGATTGTCACGTCGTCCAGGAGATCAAGAGAGCAGGACAAAAAGTATTACTAAAATATAGTTATGGGTTAAAGGGGAAAGCAGACCCATATTCAAGGAAGGGGGGTTTGCCTTCATTAAATTTTAATTAGGGGCATCAAGGGAGGGGGTTAGCTGGGGTGTCACATAGATCAATGGTGGGGGTAATAAATGCACAAAGGGGGCAATACCCAAGGTTGT
>VKOC01028637.1:0-12935 GCA_009364415.1 Spea multiplicata
GGGAGGAGAGTGAGAAATCATGTTTCTCACCCTCCTCCCATGCTGAAAAAGAAAAAAATGGTTAGTCATTTAAAAATAAAAAATAAAATAATCCAATAAATAAGTTAAAAAATAATAAAATAAAGTGAGCTTAGTGATGTCATTGTGACATCATTGGCATTAATAACATGTTCAAGAGGTCCCTAAGAGGACCTCTAATCAATTTGTTTTAAAAATAAATAAAATCAAAATGGTTATATAGGCTATATATATATATATTTTTACATCCCATTGCCCTAGCAGAACATCTACCCAGTATAAGCCTCCTGCCCCCCGTTCACAACCTCCAAACCCATTAAGCCATAAGCATAAAAATTCGACAAAAAATGTACACCTTATAGTATGTTCCCTATAAGTGCTGGGAAAGTATGGAAAATATAAATGAGGACACCTGAATTGAATTGATAAACTTGGAGGGGATTTTCCATGACTTTACCTAGTTTTGTGAGGATTCAGAGGGAAAATTAAGAAAAAAAGTAGGGTTTTTTCTCATTTTCGCTAGTTTTTACTAAACTTCTAAATTTTCAGCTAATCATCCAACTATGGTATCAAAAGAAAGCTCTATCTCTCCTCTCATATAGTTTCCATGGGTACAATATTCACAGGAAAGGAGAATAATCGCTGAACCGACATACCCCAAAAATGGCAAAATTGCTCCGGGGCGTGACGTACCAAAAACCCTTGGGATTGAAGAGGTTAAGAACTGTTTGCTTGTTTTATTTTTCTTTTGTATGTCTTGTTTTTTTGTAATTGTGGCGCTGTGTAATCTTTGTCTTTTTGTTATTAAAATATTAGTAATCCAAATCTGTTTTAGGGTTTTGGATATCGATACGAGAGCCCAAAGAGAGGATAACACGTTAGCAGATTATTTATATATATCAGGGGTGTCCAACCTGCGGCCCTCCAGCTGCTCCAGGACTACATCTCCCATAATGCTGTTTCAGCTGAGGGCGCTGGCTGAGGAGGATGGGAGATGTAGGGCCGCAGGTTGGACGCCCCTGAAAAGCAAGACTAGCTGCGAAACATCTAAGTGAGACACAGCCAGCAGTTCAGGGGTTAAGGAGAAGGATAGAGGCTGATAAGGTGCCGGTGAATATGTTTAGTCAATAATGAGAAGGATCTGGAAGGGTTGAGGAAGTGAGGGTGGAAAGGGATGTTTGTCTAATAAAACGGTATTATTCTATTATTATTCACAGGACTGGCTGGCGTATTGTTTGAATTTGAGTTAAAGGAAGAGGGCTTTATTCACTAAATGGGTAGTTTTCAGGAGGTTTAAGGTTTCAGCTGCTTGAGATCTTTATGCATGACGAAGCTTCAACCCCGGTGAGCGTCTCCTGCAGGAAGAGAGTCGCTGGCCCTGTATAATGTATAGTTAAACCAGTCGGATTTCTTCATAGCCTTCTCACCCATTGAATTATGTGTTCTGCAGGGCGGGCTTGGCACATCATGCTGGGTAAACCTGCCAGGGTGTGCCCTTCATAATGAACAGTAAAGTTAACCGACACTCCAGCCAATTGTCCTTCCAACGCACCATTTAGTGAATAAACCCTGATGGATATGGTCGCATTGTAGTCAAATCAACTTTGAGCCATTTATTTTCTTTAACATTAGACCTCTGATCCTTCGTTAAATGGGTAATCTGGTGATTGTCGCTGCGCGACGGCTCTGCCCGGAGCCGTTTGTTGAATGTTATTTGTTCATCAGAAACGGTTAAATACCTGGATTTGTCCCAATTACTCCTACGGACTGCCGATGTTCACCATGCAACGCAACAAAGCCTGCGTGATTTATTACTGGTTTTTCTTACGTGGAATTATTATTTTAAATCGATTTATTGGACAGTCTGGATTTTCTTGTTCCTGATTAGGAAATGCATTCTTTAAGCTTGAGTAATAATCTATTTTCTAAGGCAGAGAGGAAATAACTTTCATTTCTTCTGTGCTTGACCCGTCCCTTTCTGTGCTGGGGAGTTTTATCTCACGGAACAGTCTCGGCGTAGAAATTTGACGACAGAAAATAAAAGTCATCTAGCCTTCCCTTTTGTCCTGATGATAAAGGTATAGAGTGTTACTGTGTTAGCCCTAAAGGAAAAGATGTTTCCTTTTATTGGCTCGAAGAAGTTTAATAGATTGCAAGCTTTTAAGACTATTAAGGTCTCTTCTTTAAGGCATATTATCTGGTATTTCCTGATGAAATGACTCATTGGTTCGTGGTCTTATCTTAGACTAGGATATGTCCCATGCATACAGACGAAACGGTCTCGTTGGCCAGCAAGAATATTGTTTACTTTGGATCCTCTAAACTATAAATACATTTCTATTTAAATGCTTTTTAATAGAAGACAATTTTAGATGGTATAGAATGTGTATTTGTTGGGCAGTTAAATAGTCATAATCTAAAGGTGTGTTCCTTCGATACCTTTTTATCTGGCCGTCATATTTCTATGCAATTAACTCCCCAGTGGAGTATTCACTAAGTGGTTGTTCTGTTCCTGATTTTCTATTTACAGGGTAAACGTAACTAAAACAAAAGGATTGACTTCCTTAGAATAAGAGCAGAAGTCGTCAATTTGCAACTTTATAAACAAATTTTTTTTTTTCTATATGTATAACTCCAACTACCCATAGACTGAGGTTTTTGGGGGGTTTTTTTGTGAGATATTGGGGGCACTGGGCGTATAAAACCTGGTGTTTTTGCTTGGCTTTTAGAGCTTAGATAATTAGATATGTTTCTTTTTCTGTATGTATGTGTGTGTGTATGTTTGTGTGTTGAGGGTCACAATGCCCCATACAGATGATGCTATACATGTTCTAGCATAGCGATGTAGCGAGTAACTATTGTGCGGTTCTTTCGGCACCCAACATAGAAATCTACGGATAAGAACCATTTATTCCTGCTGTATAGTCTCTGATCTCAATCAGTCCTTGCCTTAGATTCAGGAACCGCGTGCCTCTACCTCATCTACTGGGGGTCTGTTCCACTTATCTACCACCCTCTCGATAATGTAAAACGTTCTTAAATTGCATTTATGAACATGCTTCTACTAATCTGTTTTTTGTGCTTTTGTTTAGTGATCCGCTGACCATGTTTGAATGCAGTTATGATGACATGAACCGTCCCAACATTATAACGGGCACGTGCATTTTGGTAGGCGTTTCATTGCAGCGTTGGGCTTTTCATAAGTTGGGTGTGCGGTAAAACTCCCAGCGATCACAGGAGGGATTGATAAAGACACCATGCCTAAAATGTGTTAATATGAATTACATATCTGTCGCAGGTCAGATAGTGCTATTTAGTGCTTTTTTAATTTGTTATAAACCAACCTTCGGTGTCTGTAATCCTGATGCAGTGAATTTAGATTATACTTTCTATGTTTGCTAAACCAACAAGCGGAACCAATGAACAAATCTGCATTAGTGAAATAATAATCATTAGAAGGAGGGGTGCAGGACTCGCTGTTCAGCTACATTTAAAAAAAAAATAGTAATAATTCAAAAGCATATATTTTCTTTTCTTTTTTTGCAAACTCTAGGGGCATACTGTTCATATCAAAACACCGCCGCTGAGTGCGTACATGAAAGGTAAGCCCACCAAGTCTTCAGAAACTTTTTCTAGTATTAATGACAGTTGGCCATTGCAAAAGCAAACCTCTGTTTTTGGGCAAAAAGCCGGCCGATTGGGTAAAAATAGAATGTTTTCTTGGCTAGCAGAATCAAATCGAGCGCTATTCTTCAGGCGTGCAATAAAAAGGTTATTCAGTAGCTCCACAACTAACATAACATGGGCCGGATCAATCTCGCTGTGACCAATAAAACAAATAACGGCAACGTACTACCCCTGACAAAAACGATGTACGATTTGTGTGAGTGAATCAAAAGCTTCCTCGCTATTTTGCAAATACAGTTAAAACTGTGGTCTTCAGGGCATGAAAAACCCTCGGCCCTGAAGGGGTTAATTATGGAGCGCCAGCAGGTTCAACAGCGTAGTACAAAAAGGGGGGGGGCAGTGAATATTAACAATGACATAAAAATTCACAATATGCAACGTTAACCTGAATTGTTGTCTGTTACGATCCCTTCATGCGAAGCCTCTGTGTCTAACTCACACACCCGTTTATCTCGTAGCCGTCAATCCTATAGACTTCTGGCTTTCTTATCCCGATGACGTAATAAGAGCGAATTGCGATACAATTAAACTTTTTATATTGTGGCCGATCCTTATTAGGCACAGGGACTCCTTGCGATGTGTGCAAGCGCGGTGAGTAATTTATATTATTATTAATATATATTTTTTTTTTTTTAACAAATCAGTTACTTGTGTATTTCCGTGTTGCTTCCAGACACCTGTCATTGGGTGATAAATACTTTGTTACTGCTTTTGCCGTTAAATGCAGTGTTACTAACATAGCCTCTGAAGAATGAGGGTTCTTACGTTGAAGGTCTGCTTTATTATTTAAGGGGGGGCCGATTTCCATCTCCGCTCGTTTTCAGGAGATATCTGGTTTGCTTTACCCAAACAGTGCTGATAGTTTGATGTATTTCACAAAGCCTAAATAACAAAAATATAAACCATATCGGCACCAATCCAGATACCCCCCCCAAAAAAAAAAAAGTCTGTTCCCAAATAAACTTGCGTGAATTAGAATTAATAGAGTTTTGGGCCAGGGTTATCCTGCCTTTAAGACAAAAAAAAAAACAAAACTAAATTAAATGAGTGCATTTATCTCTGCCCCCTCTCCGCATCCATCAATGGGGGGGTTGGGGGGTCGGGGGATAGGTGATCTACGCTTTGAATACTGGTTAGTACTGCTTTAAACTTGATAAGAGAGGCTGATGCTCTCCAAAATGTACGCTAAATATAAATAAAAAGTGCAATAAAAAGGTATGACTAAAATACAATATTATCCACTTTTATTCTTTGTCACAGAGTAGCGGAATACTCGGACGTGAACATTCAAGAGTTAAACTACATCGAGCTGGTGGAAGATCTGGCAGATCTGGTTAAGAAAAAATCGGTAAATGTTTGATAACATAAAGCCCGTGCGGAGGAATTGAGTTTGCAGTTTATAGATTGATCTAATATTATAAACGGGTGAGGTAGCAGATTTTTCAGAATTAAAGGCTGATTAAATGAAAACAAATTAAATGAGCTTGGAGTACGATTTGGGGATTCTTCTGAATTCTGACTGATATCGATAAAAAACGGTCCATTCGAAGGCAAAGCTCGGGGGTGGGGGGGGTTGGAGAAATTCCTTCCTGCAGCGGTTGTTGGGCCTGAGATTGTTGGGAGTTGAAGTAGAACTGCTGATAGGTCACCATCGCCTAAGCCTGTATGGACGTAGCTGGAGTAGCTGTGAAGTCTGAAGTGCTGGTCGATTTCCTGCTTGTGTTTTTAAAATGTTTGTTTTTTTATTTGTTTTAGAACCATCGGCGTTTCGTAGAGAGTATACTGAAGATTGGGAAGAAAATAAACAATGTAAGCGTAATCAAACTTGTTATATTGTGAAAAGGATCTGTCGCAGTCTTACAGTCCAGCACACGAAATAGTCCCTTTATGGACCGGGTTTTTATTTTTACCCATAAAGACTAAAGGGATTTTTTTTTTTTGCACTTTTTGCTGTCTTGCTATGAAGCATATTTTTGTCTTTCTAATTTATTTTAACCAAACAAATATGCATATGTATACATGTGTTAAAAAACAAAACAAAAATCAGCCAGTGCAGTTGGGGGAGAAATCTATAAATTGGATATTTGTCCAGATTTCTGAAAATCTGAAAAACCCTATAAACCATGTTACATCATATTTTTGTTTTAAGACAAGGAATGGTTAAAATTAATTCGTGGACATCTAAATTTTTTTTTCTTTTCACTTTCAGTTTTTACCCTAGGATTAACAAAAGAGGGGAAAAAAACCAACGGGTAGCTGTACGAAAACTGTACACGATAGCGGAGGACATAATATTATGTCTTCTGCCTTAACTACCTGTTTTTTTGGGGACGTAATAGTACGTCTCCATAAAATAAGCAATGTATATGTATTAGAAACCCACCTAACGTGTTCCACAGGCACAATCGTATTCCTGTTTTCAGGATTATTATTTATTATCTTTTATTTATCTGGATTAAGTTATTTTTGCCCAATTTTTAAGTTCACCTGATAATTGGTTTAGGAAGCCTTTGAGGGTGAGATAAGAAGGCAGAGAACTTTGGAACGTGAAATTGATTGTTATGATACATAAGCGTTGCGTATCGGGAACATTTTGTGACCTTTCTAATTGATAAGGAATATAAATCTAGTTTTCTTTTCTGCTTCTAGACTCCTGTCTCATAGTATACGTAATATTTCCTAAATTTAAGTATTTCAGTTTTTTCTTGTATCCCATTTCCTTCTTTGCCAGTAGTTTATCACCAGCCATCCTCCTTTCCCCCCCACATTTCTAACTTTTCTAACTGACCCAATGAATGTATGGCCACCTTAGATTACTGCGACCCGTGCCTTATCTGTTTTTTCCTGACCCGTCCACTGTGGGGTTGAATATTGGTTTGGTCTTGATAAAGGGAAGTTGATTCTCTTGAAAGAAAAAAAAAAACTAAAAAAGTGTTGTTTTTCCTTTTTTCTCTCTCCTAGGATAAATCTAAGAAGCCTTGTGCCATACGCGAAGCGTTAAATTGGGTCCGGTCCCACGGGGAAATGGCCCTTTATGTTAAATTACAGGAAGATGAAGCGCGGTGCACCCGCATACTGCGGTTCTTCTTCACTGAATGTAAGTGAATACAAAGTATCGGGTTTGCTTTAATAAAGTACATTGAGGTCATTGTGTAGAAATTGTGGTTTTTGCAGACGTCGTCACCATTCTTTCCATGATTGTTTTTTTCTCCCTTTTTTCATGTTGCATGGCAGTAGTTTGTTCGAAAACGTGTTTTCTGAACCTATTGAAATATAAATGATGATAAATGTGAATATTGGCATCGATTGGCTCTTCATGTACCTTCCAGTCACAGGTCTACTCCAACATCGTATACAGATCGGACTATTTTGTAGTAACGACTTTCTAACTTTCTTTAAGAAAGGTTAAAGGAACTTTGAGGCGGATTGGATTGACTAAATCTTCAGTAATTGGCTGTCCTGTTTAACAATGAATTGGCAATTTTTTATAATACTTGAAAAAGAAACGGAACTTTAATAAGTGAAAAAGTGCAAAAAAAAGTGTTAAATTAAAACATTGCATGTGTTGATGATAAATATATAAAAGTCTATGTAAATGGTACTTATATACTATTTAGTTAGTTGAAGGTTTTCATAAAACTTTTTTATCAACGTTATTTTGGTGGCTTTTCTCTGCGCCCTCAATTTATTTGTACCCGCAAATTTACTGAGCTCTTATTGTCTGCCGGATCTTAGTGTTTTCTAATCGTTTTCCCCGTTTTTTAAATATTGTCCCTTGTTTTGGAGATTAGCCCTAGCAGTTACTTGTTAAGCGATCTCCCCAATTTTAGAATCCGAGGCATGCGGCTGTCGGGTTTGTCGCCCTTATCGCTCAATTCACTATACTTGGTTGTTGTTTTTCCATAGATCCATTCTATATAAGACGGATGGCGGATGATCGCATGACCATGGTGCGCCTATTTAACAACCAGTGCTGCAAATTATGTGCCGCGGTAAGACAACCCATTTACTTAAAATGCGATCCTTATTATTTCATAAAAAGAGAAAATAGTGAATTATTAGCACACTGTACTAGCCTTTAACCCTCCCCTCACATAGCAACCTATGCTTTTATGTGATTTTGGTAATATAAATATTATAGCAGTAATTCCCACTATGATGCAACCGGTGGGTCCTAATGGGCTTCTTGCCACAAGTTCTTAAGGACGTACAGGTACGTCCTAAGGGACTGAAAGGGTTAAATTAACAAAATAAAGTTTCATTTATTTGAAGGATGGTTTATTCTTTTTTTTTTTTTTTTTTTTTATATATATCTGAATTTTTCAGGAGACTGAAAAAATGAAGGCAGTTGGCAACGAGGATTTTTCAAGAGGCCGGTATGATTCGGCCTTGGAAATGTACACCAAAGCTATAAACGTCAGGTAAAAGCCAACGTTCGCCCACCAAAAGTGCTCAGTACCCTTTCCCCCTTTTTGCCTAGTGCAGGCAAACTGATTATTGTTTTATTTTAGGCAGTCAGCTGCTCTTGGCAAAGAGTTACACAGAGAAAAAGCCTGTAGGCTGGGTAGCCGTTATCAGCCAAATATGTGGTTTAGAAGCCAAAAACTAAAAAAATAACCTTTATACCTCTGCGTCATTCATGTTATTGCATGTTTATCATTCTTATATTCTTAATAGTAACTCATTAATTTTCTTTATATGTTTGTTCTGCTCACAGCCCCGATAACCACCTTCTCTTCAGCAATCGCGCACTTTGTTCTCTGCGTATGGGCAACCTCTGGTACGTATCATTTTACAGTCTGTTTCTACTGGCCCCATCAGAATGGGCTCCCAAATTGATCTATACATCGTGCTAGCCCCTGAGAGGGAGACTGATCATGCTTCTTATCTGTTGGCTCGTATTGGCTCGTGTAGCAAGACACCTTTTATATAATGTGCAACACTATTTAAATTCAGCTTATCGGCTTTGTATTTTCTCTTTAGCGTAATTCTACTGCGCTACAAACTTTCAATAGCTTAGAATGTAAGAGGTGCTTTTCTAGAATGTTTTCCTTACTCCCTCCTCTACAAATTCCCATTATATCCTAACTTCTATTACAGGAACGCGCTTTGTGATGGGAAGAAAGCTATTATTCTCAAACAAGATTGGCCGAAGGTATGTACGTGATTCACAACCGCAACTGATACAGATAGGATTTATTATATATATATATATAATAAATCCTAATTTATTTATGTGTTCAACTAGTGACTTTTTGTCCGATTTTTCAGGACGCATATGTTTTTCACATGTTGCAAACAGCGACCTGTAAATGTATGTGTCTCAAACAAGAAAAATCAGTATACCGTAGACTTGCACATTGGGGTTCGTACGAATTTCCATTTTAATCAAACTTGCCCATTTTGTTAATTCTTATAAATCTCCGAAAACCAGCAGGGACACCCAACAAAACAAACACAAACCAAGCAAAGCGCTGCAAATCTTTGTGTTTCGTTCTTTCACTGTCTCTGAATGTCTCCCTAGCTTCTCCGCCAACCAATTCCTTGATCTTCTCTCCTTGCTGCGCAACTCCACTCTTTCCCTCGCATCTCCTTGTTCTTCTGTCATTTTTCCTCGTCCGCTGCTCTTTGTGTCTTCTTTCTTACTCTGCTTCCCGATGATCTTCCGCAAATGGCGGAGCCTCTTCCCCCAAAAGGCCAGTATAATGCAAATAGATTTTCTGAGAAAGAGGTGCAGAAACACTCCTTTTTCTCAGTGAATCGCGCAGACCTTCCCCGGCTGTCAGAGATCACGGGAAACTCTGATCTCTGACAGCCGGGGAAGGTCTGCGTGATGGACGCGGACAACCCCCGCTGCTAACCGCACCTTCCCCCGGCTGCAGCGAAAGTTGTCTACGCGAATCTCGTAGAGCTCTACACACTGCCCGGACTACGCACAGGGGACTCAGAAGCACCGCTAAGTTTGGAGGAGGGAGGGAGTGTTAAATGGGGGGCATAAGGCATCTCTGGAGGCAGAGTGCTCTGTGAAATGCCTTTTAACCCCCTTAATGCCACTCTGCCTCCAGAGATGCCTTTTTACCCTCTGTATGCCACTCTGCCTCCTGAAATGCCTTTTAACCCTCTATACGCCACTCTGCTTCCTGAAATGCCTTATACCTCCCTACATGCCACTCTTCCCCATAATATGCCTTTTAACCTCCTAAATGCCAGAGTGGCATATAGGGGTATAAGGCAGTTCTGGAGGCAGAGTGGCACATAGGGGGTTAAAAGGCATATCATGGGGCACAGTGGCATATAAGGCATTTCTGGCGCAGATGTGCATAAAGGGGGGGGCAGAAAAAAAAAAGGAAATAAAAACAAAATATTTTTCTCAATAATAGCCTTTATTAAAAAAAAATGTTCACATAGTTTACATGAATTAACATTTACTGGTAAAAACCTTTCCTATAGGGTCGTCTTATATTCAGACTTTTTCTTTTTTTTTTCCATAAATTAATATTCAGATTTTGGGGGGTTGTCTTATATTCTATTATAATCAAGCATATAAGGTTTATATATAATGTTTTTTCTGAGTCCTACAATTCACGCTATATCTTCACAAAAATTCCCGCATGGAAAGAGTTAAAATATTGGCATTATAAATTAGCATAGGGTGCATGATTTGGTGGGGTAAATTGAATTGGCCGGCTTCAAAGATGTCCCAGATATGGGACGTGGGCACAGACTGACCAGATGTCTAAACGGCAAAACAATACACACCTCAAAAATGTGGCCTTTTACCTCCCAAATAGCCCAACAAACCCATGCATGTAGGGTATCGCTGTACTCAGGAGATGTACGCATATGTTGTTTGGCAGTGACATACAGCAGGAACGGTAAATTTTTACTTGCAGTACAACATGTGTGGGGAAAAAAAAAAAAAATTTTTGTGTTCACGCAAATAGTATGTCAGGTATGGATTTACAGCTCCTGGTGTAACACCCCAATATGTGTTCAACAACCGTGATGCCACAAGTGCATAGGTTTGCTTGGGGGCTATAAGGTCACACTTGGGAAGTGCACAATTTTTAAAACTTTGACATCTGGTCAGTTTACGTCTTTGCCCTATGTGGGACATCTTTGAAACCAGCCAATTTTAAAGCGTTTAACGCTCTAATACCGCACCGAGATGGCAGCAAAGCTTGTTCCTCTGTAGACTTTCATTAGTCAGCGTGTCAGTCAGTCTATTGTTTCCCACAGGCAAACAATGATCAAGAGTCAGGGTGTTTGTGCTCGGATAACAGTAAGAAGGCTAAAATGCTGCTGCCTGAAAGTGTTCTATTGTAGTTTAAACTTTTTGGAAGCTATTTTAACCTGATATTGGTTGACATTTACAGGGAAATAGCCAGGGATTTTTATCTACACAATATGGACAAAAGTATTGGGACACCTGACACATAACACCTACAGGCAGGGAATGACATCACATTCTAAATTCATAGATGTTTAATATGTAGTTGGCCCCCCCCCTTTGCAGCTGCAACAGCTTCTACTCTTCTAGGGAGGATTTCCACAAGATTTGGGGGGGTGGTTCTGTGGGAATTTTTGAAAACAAAATACCACTGTTTAAAAACAACCTTGAGGTATCTAAACACTTTCCATGCGCCAATTCTACCCCCAGCCCTGACCAAAGATTGTGGTAGTCATTTTGTTTGTGTTCCCCACGCAAACTGTATTTTATAAATTTAGAGTCGCTTCCAAACACCCCCAATATTTCTACAGCAACATCTCCTGGGCACGCTGATACCAGCCATCCCCGGGTGGGATAGATAGTTATAATATATAGATAGATAGATATATATATATATATAGTAGTATATATGCATTGGTAGTTGATACATTGATACGTCATACAGATACCTCACGCTATAAGGAATGACATAACATTTTCCCCTATGAAGTTGTCCGGTGTTGTGCGGGTCCGGTGTTGTGTGTGTGTGCGGGTCCGGTGTTGTGTGTGTGTGCGGGTCCGGTGTTGTGTGTGTGTGTGTGTGTGTGCGGGTCCGGTGGGGTTAATGTAACCGGCTGAACTCCAGTCCAACATTTATAGTAAAAAATATTGTGGGTTCTGCTTTCTGAATAATGTTCGCAGGCAGCTGTGCGTTTATCGCATGTTCTGCTCTGGTTTTTTTAGCCTAATCTCATAGACAAGCCTTGACTCCTTATCAGTGTAAGGACTCGGTCTTAATCACCCAGCCAGACAAAAGTCTATGCAGGAAGGGACTTCATTAGTATTGAATCAGCTCGGTGTGGGGAGGATGGGAAAAGACATTCAACGGATCCCAAGACTGACCGCTTCCAGGTGTGAGGATAACGGGAGTTTATTGCGCGTATTAGCGATGGCAGACACCTGCTGTTACCTCATGCATACAGCCGTACATTATATGCCCAACGAGATTCCCGCCCCCTCACCGGGGCTTCCCCTTTGTGTGTTTATTACACCGAATCTGCCGTTACGAGAAGCGCCTGACAGGAAACTGAGGGCTGGTTTCGAGTCTGTGAGATTGATACTTTAGCAGGGTGCTCGGGGGTCTGGTTATAGCGGGACGTAGGCCCCAGTCACCCCAGCTGTTGAGTTTATGTAGCCCGTTATGTTTAATGCAAGGGCTGGCCATTTGTGTCACTCTAGTAGGGGGTGCTCCAGTGAAGCTGAGGATGCTGGGAGTCGCAGTCCGAGTGCTGGCACGTTCTGCTGTACTCATCAGCGACTGCATCGTCGGTCTCGTCCCGCGCTCACATCTGTCACTCAGCCGGGCGCTTAGCCAATGAGAGGGCGAGCTGGCGCGGACACGTGATCCTGGTGGTGTATCCGCGCGCTTGGTGCTGGGTCCTGGGCTTCTTGCTGAGCTGTGCGGTACTCGGCACTGCTATAGCCGCGATCCCATTGGCGGTGCTTACTGCCGGTGAGTAGTTATCGCGGGTTTTAAGTGTTTTTATTAACGGTTTCCGTTCTGTGCTTCCTGTCTGTGTAACTCCAGTTAGTGCTGTTCTGTTTACCTGTGTTCAGGTAATGCTCTCGTTACTTCTGTTTAGCAGGGAGTTTTCCTAGTTTAGGTCAAGTTATACCCAGTCAGCTCTGTTCTGGTTACATGTAGCTGCGTTCTAGTTGTTATCTTTTAATAGTGTTCTGGTTAACCCGTATCGCTGTTCTGGCTATCCCCGGCTAGTCGTGTTCTGGCTATCCCCGGCTA
>VKOC01028638.1:0-29955 GCA_009364415.1 Spea multiplicata
GGTAGATAGATAGTGAGAAAGGGATAGATGGGTTGGAGGTGGGGGGCCCTTAACAGATTCTCGCACCGGGGCCCTGAGGTTTCTAGTTACACCCCTGGCGGTGGGATGTCGAGTTGTAGACCCTCAAGAAGCTTGGATATTGTTTTGGGGAGGGCATCCATGTTCACTGATTCAGGGAGACCTCGCAGTCTAACATTATTCTTTCTGGCCCTATTATCCAGGTCCACCAGCACCATCCTGAGATGAGAGACCATATAATGTAGGTCTGCAGCATCATCTGCCAAGTGGTTATTTTAGTGGTTATGTTTTATAGTCAGTGGTGAGTGATGCAATTTGTTCTGTGTGAGTTCATTGTATTGTGGTATTGGAGGTCTTGAAATTTGTGTGTAATCCTACTAGCTCTCTTTGATGAGATTTTGAATCTTTATGTTTTGTGGGGCGTTGTGGAGGTTGCTATATTGAAGGAGCCATGTGGGATTCTTAATGGAGGGCACATTGAAATGTCTATTGGGAAAGTTTCCACCACCAAACGAAGCTCTAGGGTGCTGTAGATAGCTGCTGTAATCTGCCGCCGAGAAGTAGGTGGTTTGGGAATCCATCTTTATTTGTAGCCACACCTCTCTTCTTTAATGTTCCTTTTGAATTAGTCTTGTGCTCATTTTTATCTACTGTATTTCATTCTAATTTTAGAAATCCTCCACCATGTACAACAGGAGTTGCATTTATAATATTATATATATATATATATAACTACTGGTGGGAAGAATTGCACTTATTTTCTGGGATTAAAGGGAGTTTTGGACATATTGTTTTGAGCTTTTTTTCCTCTTTCATTTCTAGCTGATATTTGAGATACACTAGCATTTAATGGCTAATCAAGTTTAATTACACTGAAACAGCTCTCTCACATTGGTTCAGTTAATGATTGTATCCTTTACAAATACAACATGAATAACTATTAGCACCTTTTTTAGTAGGATAACCTTTATTACCTGACGTTTTTTATTAATCACAACAAAATAAAAATACAGTATCTCACAAAAGTGAATACACCCCTCACATTTTTGTAAATAATTTATTATATCTTTTCATGTAACACTGAAGAAATGACACTCTGCTACAATGTAAAGTAGTGAGTGTTCAGACTGTAAATCTGTATAAATTTGCTGTCCCCTCAAAATAACTCAACACAGCCATTAACCCCTTCAATCCCAGCGTTTTTTTCCCCATTTTTGCTGGTACAGCGATTATTCTCTTTTCCTGTGAATAGTGTACCCATGTAAACCATATATTGTTTTTTTCAAGGAGAGATAGAGCTTTCTTTTGATACCATAGTTGGACGATTAGCTGAAATATAGAATGAAAAATTTAGTAAAAACTAGCGAAAATTAGAAAAAAACACCTATATTTTTTTAAAATTTTCCCTCTGAATCCTCACAAAATTACGTCTGGTGAGTGCCATAAGCTGCCATGTTGAACTTCCAGTGACCAGTTTCAGAGTGTGAGAGCAATAACACCAAATTTAACACACCCGCTCCCCATTCACAACCCCAAAGGTGATGGACTGGCCAAGCGTGTCTCCAGACCTAAACCCTATTGAGCATCTGTGGGGTATCCTCAAACGGAAGGTGGGAGAGCACAAGGTCTCTAACATCCACCAGCTCAGTGATGTCGTCATGGAGGAGTGGAAAAAGGCCCCAGTGGCAACTTGTGAAGCTCTGGTGAACTCACTGCCCAAGAGGGTTTAGGCAGTGCTGGAAAATAATGGTGGCCACACAAAATATTGACACTTTAGGCCCAATTTGGACTCACTTCTGGTGCCAAGGCTTAGACATTAATGGCTGTGTGTTGTTATTTTGAGAGGACAGCAAATTTATATAGTCTGTACACTCACTACTTTACATTGTAGCAGAGTGTAATTTCTTCAATGTTGTCCCATGAAAAGATATAATAATATATTTACAAAAATGTGAGGATTGTACTCACTTTAGTGAGATTCTGTATCTTATACATTATTAAAGGTGCTATTCAACCTTCTCTTTAGAAGTTAATACCTTTGTAAAAAAATCTGCATTTTTCTTAGCTCTTACCAAGCTGTAGCATTTGCTTCCTATGAATTCCCTATCCCTTATATTTTATGTTTTCTCAGAGCTTTCTATTTAATTACCAGCTATTGACCTCTGCTTGCTTATGGCCTCTGGGCTCTATTGTGGATTGCTGGCTACTGACCCCTGTTTTGCTTACTGGGCAATGCTCCTTGTCTCCTGTCCCGCTCCTTGGCTCCACCACCCAAACCCTGACACCCATGGAGAGATTGTGCACCAAGGGAGGGTTTATTACGTCCTTGATCAACTGCTTTTCAGGCTAGACCATACAATTAATGTTGTCTAAGTGAAAAAGCACCTTTAAGGAAGACTTCAGACACCATATAAACTTTAATGCATAATAAAAATAGTTGTGCTTTGCTAGGGCTGGTTTAGAGCCACATGCATGGAACGCTCTTTGATTGACTTCAATAGTAGCTCTCCCCTGAAATTGATTTGATTTGGTTTCAAGCAGCCAATTGGTAGGAAGACATGTTAGTCCACAGAGGTGGATGGCAGCTGCAGAGCCACAACTTGTAGCTCAGGTAAATTTTATTTATTCTTCATTTCCTTTCTGAAAAATGTATATTAAGGTACTGCTAGTAAAGTATTTTAACATGCATTCTTCATTAAAAGGGTTACCTTTAAGGGCATAAAAGTAGTCATAGAATTTGAGACGTGGCATGTTTACAATAACAATAAAGACGTGACTTGCTTTGTTTTATCTGTCTAGCATTTTGACTGAATGCTTTATATTCCAAGAGAGGTTATCATCCCATCAGGAGGCATTTCAGTTCTTTGCGTTAGGGAACAGCTATTAGAATCAGAAATTATTGTGGAGACTGACACTGGCCTGCCCTGGTATCAAAAATGCAAAAGAGATCCACCGGAGTAGAGCTATCTTTGCACTGTTTTTCCTCCTTGCTGACAAGCAGACTCATTAAGCAGCAATACATAATTTATTTGGTGTAATCCGGTACAAACAGGCTATTTATACACCTCAGCGCATCTCCTCAGTTTATCAGTGTCCCTTGGTACACATTCAGAAAAAAAGGGTTTGGGTTACATTGTAAATGTGCAATGAGACTTACTGCTGCAGAAGTATCAGGTATAGCCACATAGAATAGCTATCTATCTATCTATCTATCTATCTATCTATCTATCTATCTGTTTTTAGGTAGTTTGATAAATATTCTTATTATATCCACTTAAAATGCATATAACCAACTTTATTGCGAGATCCCAGCTTCAGCACCTGTGCCTTTGTGTCAGTAGTGAGAAGAGACTTGGATGATTAGGTCTTGTTACTATTTCTGTTCTACAAATATCACCTTACTGGTATTTTTACTTAAGATATGGAGAATGATCCTGTTCAGGTTCTGCTCACTTCTATCCCCTATACTGCATTCCCACATGGCTGACTACACCTTTTCAACTTAGTCCGGCAGAGGCAGGCAAGTGTCTGTACCTAAACAACAGTGTCTGTGACACTGTCATTGTTGCTTATGGGGTATTTAGTCAAATGTTATTCTTAAACAACATTACTGCTTATCCCTTCCTACCCCTGTTACCAGTGAATAGGCCAATATATATTTCTACAACAGCACAATTTAAATGAGCTAATTTTATAATTGGATTGACCAATGGGTCAACTCATTTTAATAATTGAATCATTAGGACATTCTTAGATTTTAGATATAGCGTTTTCCATATTAACAAGACTCATAACATAATCAAAGATAATTTAAGGAAGGATGTTGTGTAGAATAACATGGGATTCTTATTTGTCCATTTAGCTGGAAACACCAAACTAAAATGTAGATTTTATAACTATAGTGAAATAGAAATAATATAAAACATGTACTAGGAAAATTCAAGGCTACCATGCAACGAACTGGAGCATCTATACATCATAATAAAATAAAAATGAAAGACTGTATGTCTTTCTTAGATAATGAGGAATGTCATTCTTTTTATCATCTTAAATAAAAGTGAAATTTATATTTAGCAGTTAAACATTGTTCTCTACTGTCTTTTGGCATACTGTGGAATTTTTTAGATCTCACTAATGCTGTCAGAAACTTTATATAAGCAGTATAGATGAGTATTTAGTGGCTAACTTTAGCATGAAGAGCTGTGAGATAAGTGAACATAAAACAGTAGACAATGAAATTAAAGAAAAAGAAGAAAATATACCTATCCATTTTAAATAAAGGGATCTTTACATTCTAGGTATTCACGGTTGAAGAGGAACACTATCAGTAGTCATATCATAGATACTCTACATGGACAAACATATTGGGACACATCTCTTAATTATTGAATTCAGGTGTTTTAATTAGACCCATTGCCACAGGTGTATAAAATCAAGCACCTAGCCATACAGTCTGCATTTACAAACACTAGTGAAAAGTGTGGTGCTATGATAGGTTGGAAGTCATTTCGTGAAATTTCCCCCCTGCTAGATATTCCACAGTCAACTGTAGTTGGTATTATTGGAAAGCCACTCAGTCACAAGGCGGAAGACCACGTGAAGTCACAAAGTGGGGTCATCGGGTGCTGAGGGACATTGTCGTAAAAGTCGCCAACGCTCCCTTGATTCCATAGCTGAAGAGTTCTTCCAAACTTCTACTGGTATTATTATCCAATGGGTTTCCATGGCCAAGCAGCTGTATGCAAGCCTCACATCACCAAGAAGTGGTGGAGTGTCAAATCTGTTCTGTTTGGCAGCCTGGGTTTGGTGGATGCCAAGAGAATGTTACCTGTCTGACTGCATTGTGCCATTTTACATTTTTGTTGAGTTGAAATAAAAGGCTGTTTTTCAGGGGTTGGGCTGGGCCCCTTAACTCCAGTGAACGGAAATTTTAATATCTCAGCATACCAAGACATTTTAGACAATGCTATGTTTCCAACTTTGTAAGAGCAGTTGGGGGAAGGCCTTTTCAATTCCAGCATGACCATAAAGACATGGTTGGATGGGTTTGGTGTGGAAGAGCTTGACTGGCCTGCACAGAGCCCTGACCTCAACCCAATCGAACTGGATGAACTGGAGTGCAGATTGCAAGCCAGGCCTTCCTGTTCAACATTAGTGCCTGGCCTCACAAATGCTTTACTGGATGAATGGGCAAAATGCCCACAGAAACACTACAAAATCCTGTTGAAAGCCTTCCCAGAAGAGTGGAATTTAAGGGGCCAACTACATCTATGTCTATGTATTTAGAATGTGATGTCATAAAAGTCCCTGTTGGTGTAATGGTCAGGTATCCCAACACTTTTGTCCCTATAGTGCATATATTTAAGTGGTAAAACACCATTGACAGGTTGCATAACTTAATTGGGTTTGCAAATAACTTTAAAAAGTTTATGTATGTTAGATCAAAAGTAAATTTCTCCTACAACAAATAAGGAGGGGTCATTCTGGCAAAACATAAACATTATTATCAACTACTGGGAAGATAAAGAAGAACTTCTTGCTAATACATATTGAGCCTTGCCTGCATTCTGTTATCATTTACCACAGCAAAGAGAACCAGATGTTATCAAGTGCTGGAACTTGTACAGCATTTTATAGCGAAACACACTGCAGGTATTTACTGTAAAATAGCTTGATCAAGGACAAGCTAGTCTAAGTGATGTAGATATTATACATATTATTGGTATTGGGTTATATGAAGGCATTCACCGGCAAGTCAACCTAATGATATTCAAGTAATTCTAACTACGTGCACGTTTTTGTAATTTTTACACGTCAAGTATATTCCTTTCATATCTAGAAATGTCTTAGTTATACTTACATTGACAAATCAATAGTATTAAATCAGTGCAAGCTTTAAACATAATGGGTGCATTTTCACAATTGGACATTTTTATAATGTCTGTTTTTTTATTGTAGAGAAAACATGATTATGTTTTTGGATTAGTTTTCTAATGAATGAGACATCACATAAAAACTGACATTTTGTCTTTCAGCATTATGTGTCCTTGCGTACAAGAAGATATACAGTATAAAACACACAGACCTCCATTAATGTACAACACTGGAAGAGTGTTTGGATGTTATACACATTGTAAAACAGACTTAATAAATTAAATGTGAGTACGTAGTGGAATGAATATAGTAGTGGCAGCAAAAATAAAACTTAAAGGTAGAGATGGGAATCCAGTGGATTGATTAGATGCAGATTTCAATTATTTACATGGCCTATATTGCAATACGAAAACTAATCGGCTCCATCTGCAGCAACTATGATCTTTTAAATTGATTTCACCAGTTTTGAAGGCATGTCTACCCCTAAACAGTCTACATACCCTTACATCGATAACTATTACCCTGGCCGGTGTGATTTAAGAGCAAAAGTATATTGAGAACCAGCAGAGGGAGCTCTTACATTTTGCTTCCAAGAGGGGAATTTATGTATTTATAAATGTATTATTGTTTATAAGCACTCGGTAAATTATTATATTTGTAAAATATACACCTTTGTGTTTAAAAGATATCACTTTCAAGCAAGGTAATTAATACCTAAACATTAACTTTTTGTTGAATTGCAATACAGCAAAATCTAAAAATGGCCAAAAGCAACCTATGTGCAAGATATGTATCTTATTAACCTATGGGCAAGAGAAGGACTATCTTATTTATTTTTGTTATGAATGATAAAACCTTATAATATATTATCGGTTCATTCATCATGATATTTGATCACACCCTAATCACTCATAATCCTAAATATATTAAAGTGACTATATATAAAACATTTAATCTCATTGAGTTATATTATCTATTCTTGATGCAGGTAGAAATCCAGTGAGTTTCTCCAGTGAGGAGTTAGTTAGCCCTGTGTAAACCATAAAGTATCAATTATGCAAAGTTATTCTGGCCTTTAACTAAAACAAGCAGTATTTTATTGGGCTGGTGGCTTCTTCCTATTTGGAGTCAGGCTCCTCTCCTGGCACTTCTGCATGCGACGCTGTGTGTATGTGTAAAGGCGCTACCAATAAGAAAGGTTTTGGAACTTTTTCAGCTGTGACCTTTCTGTGCCACTAACTAGTGTGATATCAGGGAGGATATCAGTTGCGTTTTGGGAGAATAATATAAAAAAAATCTTTATATTTTACGTAGAGAAACATCTACTTTGATTAATTTGAATAAATAAATTGTACAACTTTTTACCATAAATGTTATGAGCAATTGAAATGAACCCTGGATGCCACATTAATTACAATTCGTAGCATGTAGTGAATGTAATTAGTTAAAGTACATGTTATTTTACCTGGATGAAGGAAGAATTATGGCAAAGGATGCCATGCACAAAAAGCGTGAGGTTACCATGCGACACTTGAGGCAAACACAACTAATATAGACAAGCTGTTCAGATGAAGACGTATTAGTTTCTGCCAAACACAGCCTTGGAACATGTGAACATAAGGTGACCACTTGTTTCCACATTGCCGGGTAAAAATACAAAGTATCCCATTTTCCAGTTGATCATTACTTACTAACCTTTTGACAGGCTTATAAAAACAATACAATGTGTAGATATACATTTACATTTATGTTTAAGGAGCTTCCTACCATGAACCGTTTAAAGACCTGTTTCACATCACTTTGTATATTTCTTCATAGTAGGCCCATACTTATGAACCCTAAAAGTTGCATTTAGTGGTGATATTCCATGTGTCAATGTGCACAGAATTATGAGATCCTTAGTCCATTCATGAGCCACGAATATAGGTTAAATTATCCAAAAAGAGACATTCCCTTGAAAGGCTTACAATTACAACATAATCAAAATCTTGTAGTAATAACCCCTTAACTACAATTGACGTGCCAGGCACATCATGGAAAAACATACTATCTGCAACAATTGACATGCCTTGCATATCATGAATTTAAACAGATGTAGAAAGTGATCTAAGATTGCTTTTTCCCCCCATAAGCGGTGTTGCTGTAATGCCTTAATACCTCAAAATCTGCAACAGGGGCCCTGTGTGATCACTCCACAGAGCGTCAACTTGTGCCATATCACATATGGCGCCGGCCGACTGTTTAAAAGAAGTTGATCGCCCCATAAGCTCTAACAGTGTTGCTGTATGCCTCGATATCAAGACATTCAATGACACTGAAAACCCACCCCAGGGTTCACTGTGACTGCTCTCTTTAGCCTCTCGGAAAATGGCAGTGTCCATTAGGATATCAACCAGCTCCCAAGAAGTTCCATGCACGTCAATAGAGCTGTCAGGCTCATCATAACTCAGCCCTTATTGGATGTTGGAGTCCAGGGTGCAGGAGTGTAAGAATGCACACAGTAATAGACACACACTTAACAAATGAGACAAAAGCTGAATGTTTGAATATAGATATATTAAACAAAGCAGATACATCTCACCATAAGCAGCAGAGGAGGAGGCATATTAAGTATACAGACTGCAGGGGAGTCCAAAGTTAGAATAGTCCAGGTAGGAATCCAAAAGGGTTTGGGATGGGTGGCAAACAAAAGGGGTAAATCCAATAGGCAGTTCGGGTCAAAAGGAAACAGGCAGGCAAAATGGTAAATCCAAGAGACAGGTCCAGATTCAGGCATGAACTATAGCTCCAAAGTAACTTACTTAACAAACTCACCCTATATTTAGGGGGGTAAATTGAACTGACCGGCTTCAAGGGTGTCCCAAATAAGACATGGGGACCGTATGACTAGATTTAAAAAAATGATTCTGATATAGCAATATGTGATTTGTACTTATTGCTATATAACTTGCAAAAAGGCCCAAAAAAGCCATATAAACATTGGGTATTCATAAACTCGGGACACATATTAGAATCTATTTGGCAGATTTTTTTCATTAGCTTTTGCAGAGTACAAGATTTTTTAAATAAAAGTCAGAAAAGTCCTACATTTTTGACCATATTCTTTATAGTAGATTATATGGTAAGATCATAATAATGGTACAATAATGTCCCTTATTGTTTTTCTTTTAAAAAAAAAATCTATAACTTGTGCGGGTACAGTAAATGAGAGAAGAAAATTATAGCTAAATATGAGCATTGCAGAAATGTTAAAACTGCTATTGTCACTAAGGGTACAAAAAATAAAACACAGCTCTAGGGGGATACTATGATAGTTAATCAAATAATAACAATGGAAAACTTCAGTAGACATGTACATTTCAACTGACTTCTTGGCATTGATAAATCAAATTGGCTTCTTTAAAATTAATAAACTTCAACGTTATGTTTAAGAGGGAACTATACCATCTATGAACCCAACTAAATCAGACACTGATCTATTAGTTTCATTAATATCTCCTGTAAAGATATCATCACAGATATTATAGCATGATGGCAGTCCTCACATACAGCAAAGCAGCAGTTGTATATGAAACATAGAATTAGCTCCAAACAGATTAGGCATCACACCCATCAATTCTCCCAGCAATCCAAAGGCAAACTGGATTTTCATCAAGTGTGTGCACTGCTCATCTGCTTGCTTTATTCTAGCAATTGTATATTAACTATTAATTTTCCCCCCAAACATTTCAAAATAGCAAATGCTATCAATATTTTATTATGTATTCCTCCTGGCAACAAAACAACTATCTGAATGACCTTGAACTAGTATATAACAAACAAATGTTGAAATGTAATAGATATTTAAAATATTTTTATATGCATAGTCATTTTCCAAGCAGGTTCTGATGATGGATTGTTAGATATTTTTTGTCTTGAATATCTAAACTTTTCCAGTGACCAAACAGCAATCAAGAGCACAGCTTCTAAGTCTTCTTAAGTAGATTTATTTAGTAACAAAGTAATATACATACAGTACTGATGAACAGATGGTGGTTGTAGTTACTGTAGGCTCAGTATTCTTGGTGAGACGAAGGTGAAAAAAGACCTTGCCCTTGGAGCCATGAGTATTTATACCCTTTTCCATGCAGTTAGGGTATAAGTTCTTTACTATATTTAGGCAATATGAATTTAGGAAATTCTATTGGCGCAGTCATAAGATACACTAGCATTCCACAGAAGACCCTCTAACATTATGTGTTTGAGATCATATGTTCCTAGCACCCAAGTTGCATTCAAGCCTAAAGTGTGTTGGACAGAATAAAAGTATAATAATTATTTCTTACATGGATGCTACTGAAGGATTTCCAAGTTACTGCATTGTGTCCTCTTATAAGCTATGGAAACAGATTTCCTTTCAATATTCTACAACATTCAACTTGCTTTCTATGAATGTTCAGACAGCAGGATGCTGATGATGTGTTAGTTACTCTCTTTCAGGATTTAGGATTGAGGGAGAGGACGACCACTGAAAGCGTCGCCATTTTGCCAGACGTTTGCACCATGTTATGTCCGCAAGGATATAGACAAAGATAGAAGAGAGAAGGTAAAAGAGAGAAAATGAAAGAGAGAAGATAAAAAGATGAAAAGAACAAGAAGAGGAAATAGTCGGCAGAGAAGGTAGGGAAAAAAATTAGAGAGTGTGATAGAGAATGAATGAGAGAGTGAATGAGTGTGAATGTGGACAATAGGCATTAAATTTCATTCCAGAATTAAAAATGCCCCAGATATTTGGCCAAACCAAAAATGTTTTGTGCCCATTTGCATGTCCAGTAAGTAAAGGGTTAAGGATCACCATGTGTGTGTATAGATACATATATATTAATTTGGTGAACATTAGAGCATTGTATGGATTAAAAAGATAACATATATAGTTAAATAATATATATATATAGAGAGAGAGAGAGAGAGAGAGAGAGAGAGAGAGTAAAGATTAAATCCTGCCTTTCTCCAGTTAATGAATGGCATTCTAAATGAATTGTTCTGTGATAATAAATGTCATTAAATACCCATTTAGTCTTTGTCTATACAAACGGACTAACAAAGCCGCTGAGTTTAGCTCATTAAGTAAATGGAACGTTTTCCTTTCCTTCAGCCACATTATGTACCTTTTTAACGTACAGTTGCACTGTTTAATGAGCTGGACCCCTGACAGCTTGGTAAACATTTTATGATGAATGAGGAGATCATGAAATAGAACTTACATTTCAGTAGCACTGTAGAAAGAGTTTAGTGGAAATAAATTAACTTAAAAAAATAAACAGACATCTTAATATGATGAAATACAGCTGTTTGAGAAGAGTAGCTTTTATTGTGATGAAAATGCCAATGTCATTTTCTTATAAAGTATGGTCTACAAATGCCTGTATATTCAGGTGACCAGATTTCTTTTTAACCAAGATGCATAAATATGAAAACTACATTAAAATTGTGAACCTTTGTCTCCCTAGGGTAATAAGCAAACAAGCAAAAATGACTTCTATAGGTGCTTCACAATAGTAGGGGCTGGTTGTTTTTGTCCCTTGGTGAAATATTTGGAATATAACTCCTATTACCTTCATCCATTACCCTCATCAAGCTATTGTTTGTATGAATGGGAAGTAGGAGATGTGCTAATATTTGCAAATGGGGTCTTTTCATGCAGTCCTACCGAGTAATGACACCTCTTCAGTATAGCACTCTAATACTGAGATGTCTTCTACAGGCGCTAGGACGTCCTTGTTCCCGTGTGCCTAGAGAGATGCTAACCATATCGGATACCAACTGTGATGGATCGACCTGTGCCCCAGACTAGACACATCCGCCCGTCAGCTCCTTCCCTCTCCCAGTAAGCGGACACTGTCCGAAGAAAGCAGTCACAGACCAGACCCAACCCCCAATCCCATCAGCCACATCCCATCACAAATCCCATCAGTATACAGGAGATGTATCAAATGAGGAGATTAAGGGATACAATGGGTTTCCCCCACCTGTGTTATCCCCCCCCCTCCCCGTAGTGCGGGTGACATCTGGGCAGACAGGGCTGTGCTGGCTGATTAAGAGCCCCAGCCAGATTATAGGATTGTCTCTTTGAAGGCCGGAGCTGCAGCCACATTCGAACAGGGTACAAATAAATATAATAATAATAATAACAGTGAAGATCAGACATGGTTCTTCACACCAACCACATCACACTGATTAGGTTTAGGAAGGGTGAAGAAAGCCCTGAAGCCAAAAGCTCAAAGGCAGCTTGACTAGGAATTTAAGCAACCTGTAGCCAGGCCGTTCAGACTCTACTTATATCATCTATGTAAGCAATTGTGATAATCTATGTAAAACAGGAGCAAAGAGTTAACAAATAATGAATATTCTAGTTTAGGGGTGTTTACGTTTTATCTGCAGTGGGCCACTTCATCAGAAATGTATGTACTCATTTTTCATTGAGAGAAAATATACAGCATGGCTCTGATCATTAAAAACAAGCCAGATACAGATGGTGGTACAGCATGAATCCTATCATTAAATAGCAAGCCAGGCACAGATGGCTGTACTGCAAACTAACACCACTACATATGGAGCCACATATTGACTGTGGCAAAGCATAACGCCCATCACTATATACTGAGCTAGGCATGGAAGGTGGTACAGCAGAATTCCCATCTTCCATCATCATCATCATCATCATTTACATTCGCTTTTTCACTTAAACTCTTACTCATACACTCTCACTCTCTCATACTCTCTAACGCTCTCCCTCTTACTCACGCTCTAACACTCTCACTCTTATTCATTATTCTCTCTCTCACTCAGGAATGTGTATTTTAGGCATATTGTCTCTTTAAAAATGTTGGTTCTACTTTTCCTTTAAGTTCACAGGTCCACTGACAATTAACAGCCTACATAAAGGTTGCCATGTCAGTAAACCTGTGCACTCTTAATGAACTTACTACAGCATGTGTCTTTTGCTCCTGTGTCTCATATTAACCTTCTCATATTGAGGTCTCAGAATAACCAGCCCAACTCTGAATTGAGTTTCTACTGGCCTCACTCTGAATATCTAGTTTTAACTGCTTACCATACCATTTATTCCCGGATTTAACTTGTGGACTTCATTTTCTTAATACTCACCTGCTGAAACCAAATGGAAGTCTCACTCTGCTTCCGCAACTACAGCCTGACAGTTTGTGGAACTGAATTACTTTTCTCCATAAAGGAATTACCTTCCCCAGGAATCACTTACTTACCTCAAGACTTCGGTAACTAATTCTGGATTTATGTTTTCTTTTTCTTAGCTTATCACATTTGGATTATTAGTCATGAACTTTATTTTCCCTTTGCTTAATTGGCAAGATAAACTTATATGGTGAAACAACCTATTTCATTTAACAAGGACTGCTTCCTTGTTTTATTTTTCTCAAGATTGTGCTCTGATTTAAACTGCCTGCTTTATTAAGAACATTGATAGTTTTTTCAGTTACATATAAAAGTCACTGCAATCCTGATACCCTGTTTTCCTTCTTCATTTGAGGGGATCAGGAGGGAATATAACACTTACTCACACTCTCTATATAACGCTCTCTCACCCTTATTCACTCTCTCACATGCTCTCACTCTCTCACTACCTTCTTGCCTCTTCTTTCTGTTGCCTGTTCTGACTTTTTTTCGTCTGCTTCTCCCTGTGTCGTCTTTCTTAGTCCGCTTTTCTGTGAACCAGGCCTCACAGAGGACTTCCACAAAGGGGCGGGGCTTCTAGGCACACTCTTTTACTTGATTGGAGGAACAAGGAAGAAGCTGTCCCTATGGCTCCGACCCTTTGCGTAAGTACTCCAAGGAGCCAGAATAGTGCAGACAGATTTGCAGAGAAAGCGGACAAAGAAAGAAGACACAGGAAAAAGCAGACAGGGTAACATAGTAATATGGGTTAAAAAAAAGACCTAACGTCATCAAGTTCAATCTTTTTATTATGCCTTCCTACTTTTGGTTCAAAAAGAAGGTTTTTTTAGAATGCTGACACTTTATTTTGCTCTTTATACTGTCTTTGCACACATTTATACAACACTATAATATCTCCGTTAATATGCCATTTTCTAACATATATAGATGCTTTTATATATAACTTTTTTAGTCTCTCCATCTAACCAAGATCTTTCAACTCACTAATTATTTTTGTAGCCCTTCTTTGCACTTTGTATAGCTCCATAATGTTCCTAATGTCATACTACTGACTTGTAAAGCGGCAAGATTTTATGTGTGAATCAATTAACTGTTTTACAGTATATATGCCTCATTGGCTTTTGCGGCTGCTGACTGGCATTGCAAACCGTTGCTAAGCCTGTTGTCTACAATTATTCCTAAATACTTCTCCTTAGTAGTTTTTTCCAAATGAGATACCATTTAATGTATATGTTGCATTGTTATTATTTTTCACATAATTAATAATTTTATCTTTATTAACTTCATTTGGAACTTGCCTGCCCAATCCCACAATTTGTCTAAATCTTTCAAAGTTTATTTATTTGAATACCCTGCCTAACTTTGTGTCATCAGCAAAGACTGAGACATTAGTCTCAATGCAACCTGGGAGATCATTAACTAACAAATTTAAAAAGAAGAGGACCCAGGGCAGACTCCTGACGTACTCCACTTAGTACATTAGTCCAAACCTTCTTGGGAGATAAATACCCACGGTGTCCTGCTGCTCAATGGGTCAGGGGACATCTTTAATCTCCGTAACAGGCCCGTTTACACTATGGAGGCTGTGCCGACTCAGCATAGTCTTCACAGCAGTAGAAGGTGCTGTGCGTCTTTAAGACACAGAGTGTCGGGATATAACATCATATTCCAGTCTTAAAGGCATGACACACCTTTTAATGTGGTAAAGGTGTCGACTGAGAAGGGGGGCGGCTGGGGATGCTTCCCTAGGTTGGGCCTGGGGCAGTAGAAAGTTAAATATGTATGGCATGTATTTGAAGGATGATATGTTCTTGGTTGAATTAGTCAATGCATGCTTTGCAAATGGTCTGTGGGCTACCTGATTTTATGGAAAAGATATACCATATATATATATAGATATATTTATATATATATATATATGCTGTAATTAAACATTTTTTGCTTCTGTGAGATAGATTACTGTGCCATTTAATAGGGCATTAAGTGTTTCTGTTTATTTCTATGATGAACAGTCCGGGAAATGTTCATTATGAACGATGCATGTGATCATTCTGCTCAAGGTTTATATTTGCATTGTATGACAACAGAAAATGTTCAAGATCAGAGAGCCATACAATCTGCATTATAATTCTTTGAATACAGTCTAGTTTTGTACCAGCTACTGCTGCCAGGCATTTGGTGTTTTAATAATGGAGACTTTTGCAGGTTTTAGCACCTCATCCATAAGCATGATCCTTAACTAGGAGTATAGTTTTTGCAAGATTAACAAATGTTTAGGTAGTCATGAGTCAAGGGTACAGTGAATGGATTTGTGTATCTAACAGGATAAATTGTTTTACTGTAGCAAGGATATTATTTATAAAATCCTATCAGCTGGGATATGATGGACTGGATTGCATACACAATAGCCTTTTTTGGTTAGTGCTGAGCCATCTGTATCATATTTGTTCCGGGTATACTAGACTCTTCTATTTGAGAAAATTTTGTTTAACCATGACAGGTGAAAAGCTGTACATTTGTGATTTTTTTTTCTTTTTTCTTTAATAACCACGCCTGACAACTTCCTGGTTATACAGTCCCAGATCTTTCCTTCTTTATTTGGGAGCTGGGAAGCCACAGAGCCAGGAGAAAAGAGGTGATACCAGGAGAGCATATCAGAAGTCATCCAACCCATAAGGGATACTCTAGATGTGAAATGAGCAAGACCAGACTGAGAGCAAGAAAACAGCCCTTGAAACAACAGCCATGAATGTCATAATGATGTTATTGTACAACACAAATTTGTGTCATTTTTAGACATTTCTTTTTCATAAATTTCTATTTAATCTGCTCGTTACTTAGCAGCGCATGTTGTTTTATTTAACTGACTGGATACATAAAATGTAGATCCAGAAATTGAGCGTACAGTCTATTCCACACACACATTTTGCAGCAGCCCTTTGCTTATTATATGTAGTAAAAGTTCCCCAGATGCTGCCAATAGTTTACTTATCACAATGGACATTTTGCACTTAACCATTAAAATGAAAAATAAATCATGGACATATACCTTTCTCCAAAAACAGCTTCTCACTGTCTGTCTTCCTCTCTCAGGATGCTGCTGCTACAGACATGCATTGTCACGTTACATTATTTGACTTCATGGGCAACCATAGATCTCGGCAGCAGCCAGCCATGTGAGGGGAGACATTGACCCACCAGAGCAGGGAGCCTACCTGTATGGGCCTTGTAAGTGAGATGGAATGAAGAGGATTGGGTAGGGATTAACTTGAAGGTTCATTCAAAGAAGAAGCTAAAAGGGGTGGAAAGGAATGAAATGGCAAAATGCAAGCACGGGAAAATCAAAAAGGGCAGAGAAAGGTTGGCATCAAATAAGAAGAGCCCTGACAGTATTGACTTTTGTTTAATGTTTTATATTATTGCTCTCGTGACACCATTTAGATAATATGTCTCTAAAAATGCATACATTGCAAGTATTAAAATGTCTTGTATGTGTTTTACAAAGTGTGTCAACTGAATTGCACTGCCTGAAAGGCGATCCCCCTAGGAACCCTAAGTGGTTGTATCTTAGCTAGTATTGAGGCATGCTTGCCGTCACATTGTGTGTTTGTGTGTGTGTGTGTATATATATTTATATATATTTGTAAAAGTATCACACAGTTATGATTTTACTGTATGCAAAGCTAATTAGGGCTTCCACCAATGCAGTTCATGCATTTATCTAATACCTCTAATAGTCCCTATTTCGGGGCCTAGTTCCATGCAGCAATGAAATTGGCCTTGCAATGCAGCAGGTCTTTTCCATTCATAGTCTTTGTCTCAAGTACTGATGTCAAATCCAGACAGGCAGGTAGTTCAGTAAGACAAAGAATCCTGGAGGGATCCACAGAGCATGTTGTGCAAGAGGACATCACTCAACACTGGACATGGTGATTATCCTGTCAAGTTGGGTTACATTACCATTAAAATACCATTTAATTTGACGTAACTGTAATAGAGTTAATTGTTGAGTCAGATTACCTCTGGAAGTCAGTGGTCAAGTCAAGTAACATTCTGGCTTGTGGGTCAACTTGCCTTCTTGTCTCTGGTTAACATATATTTTAAATAGATAAAATAAAGGGCTTCAAAGATACAAGGGTGAATCTTGTACAAATATTATAGTGTTTAGTCCTTAATTAGGATTATTTCACAACATTTTGTCATAACATGTCTCCCCCACTCAGATATTTTCACTAAGGATGCATAGGCATCTTTTTCATGTTTGCTAATTTACTTTGAGAATATGTTGGTTACTTTAATTATATGCTTTCCATCCTTCTGTGTGACATAGAGATTGCAAAGCATTATTAACACTGTAGCAATTATGCTTTCATTAGTTATGTTTTTTGTTGCTTGAAAATGTCAAGCCCTTTCAACAAGCTACAAATCCTCTTGCTTCCTCTAAACAAGTAAGAATTCTCCTACTGATTTCAAATATCTCTTTAAATTTTCGTTTTTTTTTGTATCCTTTTGTAACATTCCCAATATGAATCTGTAAGTACGTATGTTTTGGGTCTATATAAATTGTTGTGTAGGCGTATTAAGTACACAAATCTAGAAAAGGTAGCATGCAACAAGACTAATTTATCAAAGTAATTAAATCCTGTGATGCATAGCCTTTTGAACATTCTCAACAGGTTACTGATTGTTGGGAATAGCATTGCCCAGATAACTTTCTATTGGGAAGATGTGATAGGATTTTGTAAGAATAGGTAAAAGAATGGATGTACCCACCTCTGGTTTAATCATTATACCTGGACTGGCATTGTTATTAGTTTTCGCATCTGATTCAGTAAAGCTAAACAGATTTTTTTCTTTCCTTTCTACTATTTTGGATAAGATTTTGTCATGTTCTTTCAGAGATTTGAAAAGTAGATATTTTTCCAGAAAACGAGGTGAATCTGCTGCTTATTTTCTGTATCTTTTTGGTGTAAAACACAGTGGAGGTTATTGATATTTAGTAATTTATGTTTGAAAAGTGCTCTTTATCAAAGGAATATAATAAGACAACCAAGGAGCGCATATACATGAGGAGAAAAACAAAAACAACACTAATAGTGCAATATGTATATAGATATGAAAAATAAAAAAGGTGTAAGGTCCACTCACAAACTTGTTGAATAAATCAGGCTCAACAGGGTTCAATAATAGCAGAATTTAATATCTTCAAAGTTCTATAAAAATAGAAAAAGAACACAAATGGTGCAGTATCTAAAACAAATCCGAGTAGAGGAAGGTCTGGATGCACTTACAGTTATTGCAGGCACAACTATATCACAGTGTGCAGAAGCGCGGAAAAAAAAATGAAGTCCCAGCACCCACTGATATAAAGTCCTCTCTCGAAATAATGTCAGCTCTCTGATATCCCTGCTTATTTGTTGTATTATTTGTTGCTGTGGCGACGAGGCCACTTTTACAGAGTGTTACTCTTTAGAAATACTGCCCCCAATATATGCATTCAAAGTTGATTACTTAGGTGTTACAATTTATGTTGGTCTGACAGGAAACCTTGTGAAAATCTCTCCCATGCTTATTTCAGAAAACTCTAACAATCTGGAAAGTATATGACATGACCTTTTGATGTACCCTACTTTCTTTTTGCCATTGAGTGACCGAGATGTGGACATTTTCCTCCTTGTTGCCCAAAAGAACTGGCTACATCTACGTAGATTTAAAAACGAATGACTAAGATGTTGTAGAACACAGACAGCTATCATAAGTAAAGCTTATTCTTATTTATGTACCATATGGGTCTTAAACAGTGGTTCATCTAAGCTTCCTACATTGTCTGCTGTGACTTCTCCAAACCACCCTTTCCGTCTTCTATTTATTACACAATTGAGAAAGGCTTTACAGGTTAAAATGACCAGTCCTTGCAGAAGGATTTAGATTAATATGCCACATACTTTGTGGGATCAGTGATATGAAAATGACTTCACTGTAGAACAGATGAGAGAACATTATTTTCTATTCCAGCAGTCTGCCAATTATAATTCTAGAGGAAGAAAAATCTGTAAACAACAATTCTACTAGAAAGTTTTAAAATTCCAATGCAGTGCAGTCAGTTCCCAAGCAATATTTACCTAAACACTTACTGGAGCCACTTTAGTGCTGAGGTGGCATGCAATAGAATTGACCTTATGTGTCTTGCCTATTAGCCATCTCTTTTGTTTGGATTCAAGTGCATATTTCAGAATCCGAAACACTACGATTAACATTTTAACCGAACTTTACATGCCTTCATAACTTTGTCATGCTCAGCTGACTGAAAACAACCAACAAAATGTTTTACTAGATGCCATTGACATTTAAATTAATCATTAATTAAATGAAACCCATATTCAAATTATCTTAATACAAGTCTACATAATCAAAGAGCAGCGGGATAAATATACACA
This sequence comes from Spea multiplicata, assembly GCA_009364415.1. Classification (NCBI taxonomy): domain Eukaryota; kingdom Metazoa; phylum Chordata; class Amphibia; order Anura; family Pelobatidae; genus Spea; species Spea multiplicata. Next base: position 19,521 of record VKOC01028638.1, read on the forward strand.
AACAACTTGTTGATGTTACCTCCAATATGTGATAATCTGTTCTCGCCGTCGCAAAGAATTCTTGTCATCTGGTCACAGATAACAACATAGTGTTTCGATAAAATGGCTGGTTAAAGAATATATGACAGAAGTGTTTTCGAAATTAAATAGAAAGGAAAAACAGACACCAAAATATCTAAATGAGATTTGATCCCCTATCTTTCAGGTTTGGCTCAATGTTTTTTGCCGGGGCAGAGTTGGAGTCAGATCACAACTAGACTTAACACCTGGAGATTGACGTCATTTGTGACCCCTCATTGAAGCCAAGTATCTTGTTGCAAATTGATGGGATGCCATCCTGGGAGAAAATAATTTGCCTTATAGCGTGCACACTTAATTTCTTAAATAATAACCCATATGTTTCTCAAACACTCACAAACACAAGTGTTAAGGGGGATTTATTAATGTATTTGTATGTATTTTGAGAACATGCATAGTATGTCAATGCGTTAACACATTTGTTTATTACCACATAGTCAAGCACAATAAACATACTGTAGCTTCTTTTGGGTTTGGAAGGACTAACTTTACCACTGCAGATCAGAGCTATGTGTCTTTTGGTACTGATAGGGGTGATTGGACATACATGTTGACACTGCTAATGCTGAAGGGCCACTTAGAACGTTTCATTTATTTTTGGGCACTAATTCATGACATGATGAAATTAGAAAGGACACAAAGAAGATATAGAAAATTAATAGAAAAAACTGAAAATCTGAGTTACGAAGAATGGTTAGCTAAATTTTTTTTTTTTAGTCTAGAAAAAAAGAACCAAAATTGTGATTCCGTTACTACGTATTTGAGTTTTATAAGGCTAGAGGGATCTACATTCAGCAGATGGGGCAGACAAGGAGCTGCTACTTATGATTATAGGAGCTGGGTTTCCTAAAAGGACTTTCATTGCAGTGAGGACAGTAAAGCTCTGGAATATACTAGCTGCATGTCACATACCTGGCTGCCGGTGCCTCTGGGTCCTCGGACCGGCAGCCGCCGAGGAGAAGAGGGAGACCTCCTGCCTTGCCGCAGCAGCTGCAACCGCCGCGAAAAAGAGGGAGACCTCCCGCCTCGGCACAGCAGCCTCAGCCGCCGCGGAAAAGGGGGAGACCTCCCGCCTTACCGCAGCAGCCGCAACCACCGCGGAGGAGAGGGAGACCTCCCGCCTCTCCGAGACAGCCTCCGCCGCCGCGAGGAAGTGGAAGACCTCGCGGCTCCACACGACGGTCATCCTCTGCTGGAGCCAGGTCCGGTCCTGCTGCGTGCACGCGGTCCTCTGCCAGCCGGTACTACCGCTCCTTTTAGGATTTTACGATCTGCCAATCCCAAGATGGCCGCGAACCGGAAGTGACATAACGGCACTTTGAATTTTTGGCGGGAATTCGGTAATTGATGCCTGGACTTCCTCTGCCTATTTAAGAGCCTCAGAAACCTTCCAGCCTTGCCTTCTGATGGTTGTACCTATCTTGTATAGTGTCATCTCAGTACGCGTTCCTGTTGATTTCCCGTTACCGACCCGGCTTGTTCCTGTTACCGATTCCTGGCGTCTGACTCTGGCTTCCCTCACGACGATCCTGACTTCTGGCTTCCTGACCTCGGCTTGCTCATTGGCTATTACAGAAGGACAAGACTGTAAATTTAATGAACCCTGATTAAATGCTCAACCTAATTATTTTTAGAATCACTAAAGGGGTTTTCTTTTACTTTAAGTGAAATTGGCTTTTTTCTTTTCCTTCGTATTAATAAATGCAAATATGGTTATTTTAGGAAAGTAATATTTCACTATACTTCACTATCATTGTTAATATGTAATTTTGATCAACTTAAATCAACATATCTAACAGAATTTACCTTTTTGCCCTGTCAACTGCTGCTGTCTGTTCAATAACACTATAAGGGGTGTACTTCCAATCTTAAAAATCTAAAGCTCAATGAATTACAAAGCAAAAAAAGAAACTTACTTTTGTGCCATGATAAAACCACAAACAAAATTCAAAAGCTACATGGAAATAGGGGAAGGGCTGAAATATAAAAAAAACTTTTTTCCCCAAACAAATTTACCTTCCTATTCCAGTCCCATTGTACTATTATTATTATTATTATTATTATTATTATCATTATTGCAATGAAGTAACATTATGATGGCTTGAACTTTACAAATAATACACAAACAATCATAACAGGTAGACATCAAACAATTCTTCATGACTCTTAGTTTTTTTGCAGCTGCTGATTTATAATGTTAAGTTGTATGATTTTGCTAAAATTATATATCAGATATAAAGTTTTTTTTTTCTCTTACATTACAACTATGTTCTTTATCCATTATGACTTGTTGCAGGTGTTTCCCGAGGCTGAGGCTGTTCAGTTATTCTTTTGAAGTGATGCCGGGTTGTTCAGAACCTTATCCACACATTCATATTGGTGTAGAGTGTAAGCTTTTGTTTCCAAGCTGTGTGTAGCTTCTCGGAGTGGCAAATCATGAAAGTAGACATTACTTCCGTTTTTAAAAGATGAATATAACTAGACTTGTACATTCTTTTTGGGGCGAACATGAAAACTAATACGAAGGGTGCGTTTTCGTTGTTCAGCCCAAATACAGAAGAAATGAACATGGCGGCGTATACCCAAAATGTATACAAAGACACATAACACGAAGAATCTTTGTGTTCATCTTCATCTTCGTTTACTAATCTCTGTGATCCCTTCCTCATTTAGCCTACCTTATCTACGCAGCATCACATGGGTTAACGGGAGCGGGATTTGTCACCTTCTGCAGAAAATTCATGTGAAAGTTCTCACGGATTATTCAGCCCATAACGGCACTCACTACCACATGCATACTTTTCACCTGGACTCCAAAGGCACAACATTCTTTTGAGACCCTGAGATCTTTTTACTATAGCACCAGTGCTTGCTGTCCCAGTCCCCCCAAACACCATACGTACTAGAAGCTGATGTCAGATACTGCAATTAGGCTGTCCTCTCCCACAGACTACATATACCCTGTAGCCTACTATTCTGATACCTTTAACCCTGCATAACAAAACTATGATGTAGGTAGAACATGAACTATTGACTATGAAAGACGCCCTTGACAAGCCAAGTAGGCCCTCTTCTTCACCTGCTTTTCGCTACACATCACTACCTACCGGTTTCCTGTAAAGCTCCAATCCCCTCTGTGATATTCAAGTGACTTAGTTGATATTTAGTTTTTAGGTATGTGGTGTTTAGTTAGGGACCTAATAGTCTGAGTTTAGTTTTGGGGGTCTAGTTTTTCTAAGAAGTGGTTTATTCATATTACATCCATTCTATTGATTGACATAGAGTTCTGTGTAACTTCTGATCAGCATTCAGCATCAAAACGGCAGTTTGTGAGAACCGATCTCCTTTATATTATTGCTGACAAATAAATTACAATCATATACCAAAAAGGTAGCTACCCAAAAAGACATCCTACAACCTCGCATAGCTTGGAATATCAAATCTAATTGAGTTTAGATTAAACATTTGGTTTGGTTGAAATTCAACTAATTCATGTGATTGCTGATTCTAACCCTTCCAAAAAGAAGATTACGTTCTTTGAAATAATTCTGTAAAGTATGCCATTTCCTTTAAATTCTTAATAAAAATATGACACTTACAATGTATTTCGGGCAATACATTTTTTTATACTTGAGTATCGTGTTAGGGTTTGAGGGCTAAACACAGATTAAATTAAGTATATCGTAAAGCTAGGGAAACTGATGCATTTTCATTTTAAATGGCTGTTATTAATTAAAGCAGAAAGTATTTAGCCTTGTTTGACTCTTGTGATCATGCCTTTTTTGTGAGCATGGACTGCAAGTGCCAAGATGAACAGATTAATTCTGTTATTAGCTCTGTGAGGTTTAAAGAGGTCATCAGACTTGGCTTCATTATAAATCAGCAGGAATAGTCTGTGAGCCGGGAGCAATCGCTCAGAGGTGGATGGTAATAACTATCAATTTTAGTAATCTTATATTTTATGGGACATGATCTTATCCCAGACATTAGATTTTAGAACAGTAGAAATTATGAGAACGCACTTTGCTGCATAGAACTGCAACCACGCATTGCGCTCATCAACAGATTTGATGGTATTGCACCTTTGTAACAGTAATAGGTTTTCTTATGGCTGACTACAGTAAGAGTGTCCAAATTCACCAGACTGTTGTTTGTTTGTTTTATTAAGAAATAATATTCTATTTTCTACAGTTTCATTCTGACATAGTTTTAAGAAATTCAAGTTTTGCCATTAAAAGTAAGATTTTATCGCTAAATGACACATTGTTTGAAATTTTACAACACAATTTCAGCTTTTTAGTTTTCTACTGCCAAAATCTTATAAACTGACTCTAATTTCTTACATGCAATTTCAGATGAAGGTCTTAAGATCAAGAGGCTCGTCCAATAATGTAAAAAAGGAACACAGCCCTTCTCACAAAATAAGGCTCCCGTTGTCAGAAGTAAACTGATCAAACAGAAAGAGAGGGCACTGCATTGGTGGTAGCAAGTCCAGCCAAGTTGGCTAGTCATAGAGCAGCCCACATTTGGTAGACAATTTTCTGTCCGACATGCAATCACCTACATAGAATGCCCATAAAACAGCACAAAAAGTATTCAGCCAAGGTATAAATGTATTGTTACTCTAAACACCCTGGTCGATCTGTGTGTCATGTCTTCTGCTCAATGAGAATCCACCGTTAGAGCAAGAAAAAATTCATGTTAACACCGTGAGAAACCTTTTGGATGTTTGGAGTCTATTTCATCTCTATTCAGGGCCATAATAGGATACCCAGTGTTTTTTTGTACCTGCGAGGATATCTGCCTGCTAATTGCTTGAATCGCTGGCTCCAAAATGGTTAATGACGCTCAGTGCTAACACTGCAAAAGTAGTACAGACTCAAGAGAGTACTTCCAGACCTTGCTGGGATCTTTGATCATCTCCCCTGGCTCTCTGATTGCACAAACTGTAATCAGAAATACAGGGTTATAGCGACCAGAGTGAAAAAAATGAAAATAAAAAATGAAAATAAAATAAAAATAGATTGGAAAGAAAAAAGTTGTGTCCCCATACTTATTATCCCTATGGCTAGAAATATAAAATTTGCATTTACACACATTTAAAATAGGGCAATATGTAAGAGGGAACTTTTTAAAATGTTAGCCTATTTTTTTTTTTTTACTTTTTATTACAAATAAAAATAAGTATTGTGTTCTATGCATTAATTTGGTTTCAAAAGAAAGCACTACTTTTCCTGAAAAAAGCGTGTAACCTGTGTGGGTACACTCAACATGGAATAGGTAAACTTTTGACAAAAATAGCAAAACAACTCCTGTCTTCAAGGCATAAAAAGGCATGAAACCGAAGCATTCAGGATGACAAATGCATTTTAGGTAATATTCATGCAGTAAAAACCGTGATTGTCTTTGTAGTAAAAAATGGTTTCCCCCTTTTGTGGCTATTCAAAAAGTCGAGTCATTCGGAGTTAAAGGATTCACCAAAATATGCATTCTTCAAGAATGCATGTGAATATATATATCAAAAAGGAAAATGGTACCAAAGCCCCCAATGCTAAGGAGGGGGTTTAAAAAAGGTTCAGTGTACAAGTAAACTCCCCTTGCCCACTTTCCATGCTGAGAGGGATGAGAGGGTTAAAATGAATGCAATTATCGTATGGGGACACGGATCCCAGACTGTGTTTCATCCCCATCCCATTCCCAATGGGGCGAGGGGAGTTAACAAAAAAAAATAAAAAAAAAATGAATGCCCCCTTAGAGGAATCTATGAGCAACCTGCCCCCCATAATTGAACATTTTAGAACCCCATCTCGTGCCACTCCCTCCATCTCTACGTTTTTCTGTTTGTATCAACTTGACTCTCCTGCAGTTGGGTGTAGGTGAGTTGAGAGTGATTTCGTTTTTTTGTGTGCTGCTACAAACTGGCAAACTTTGGCCAACTCTTAAGCACTTGCAATTTAGTGAATAAGCCACTTTAAAATAATATTTATTGTTGTTTTTGCTTTCGTCTGATATGGGTATTGTGACATTCATGTAGGATTGGTGGTGGAAGGGAGGTATGATTCTCCTAGATTCCTTTGCTATGTGAAGTAACACCTGAGTCTTCCACCTGCTAGGTGATTAATTTAGGTGAATGAGAGGGTGGATATAAAAGGGAAGCCATGAGAGCCGGTAGCTCTCTGGCTGAGGACAGAAAGCCTGTCTGTGGGAGAGACATGTGAGTAAAGGTTGCTGGACATATTATTGTTAAGTTGGCAGAGAGAAGCTCTCCAGCTGGTAGTGAGGGACATCCTTTGTATAGTAAGTGCCGGATAGACAAGGTATTTCTTTTGTTGCTGTGTTGTTATATTTCTCTTGTCTTTGCAACCTATCTAATAAACCTGACCCTGTGTCAGATTGCACGAACTTACTGCTGTTTGCCTGGTTTGAATGAAGACGGACACTTGTCCCTTGACCTCAGCGAGGGGCGATCCCAGACCTATTTCACAGTATTTGAAGGGTTCAACTTGATGAACTGTCTCTTTTCACCTTGTTTAACTCTATCCAAAAACCACCATAGCTGGAAGCTGAATTTTTGTATGTCTAATCACCTGGTTATTTGGAATTTGGATATGCTGTTTGACATATTCATTGTATACTTTGTTACTTTGAAAGAAAGTATAATATATTTTAGTAGCTTGTTGTGTAAAACTCAACACTTAGTTTATGAGATGAAAAAATGAACAAATAGCCTTTACTGGGAGGTTTTAAATTGTGAACAATCTGACAGTTATTAAAATGTTGCTGTCCAGTATAACTGTAGTGACATGGGGTGACATTGGGTTTTTCGAGTTACATCATACCCTCCACTTCACAACTGGAATGTTGTGTTTTGGCCTCAAAAGGACACACAAGGGACACTATAGTCCCTAAAATAGTATTTTTTTTAAATGCATATCAGAGGTTTTTTTGCATGGGCTCCATGCCCTGTGTAATTTGAAATTATTTTAGCCTTGGTGCCCGAATAATTATAATTTTAATAAAGACAGGAGGCGAGTATTTTGCATATCTTCCTTTACTCTCACCAACAGCAGCAAAGAAAGAGTTAATAACACAAGTGAAAACAACCAATAGAAACAGTACATAGGTGGTATATAAACTCCTTAACTATCTTCCTCTTCCTCTTTCGTCCGCTGTGAACCGGAACTGAAGAACGCAGCAAACCATCTAGCAATGTAAAACCGAACCCAACACTCAGAACAGGGGCTCGAACTGGAACCAAAGTCAAGAGCAAGGCGACAATGCACTCCAACTGGGAAACAGAACCGCTATGACACGGAGATGGTATCAAGCTGAAACAAAGAGAGAGACATAACAGAACCAAATTCTTCACAAACATGGTAAAACACAGTAGAACGAGCATCACTGACAGTCATCACAAATCATCAAATGCAACGGAGCAGACAAAACCCCAAGAAAACAGAAAACGAATTCAAACCAGGCTTACTTACCCAGAGTGTACACCTAACCATCGGGAGGGTAGGGAGGGAAAATACTCGCCTCCTGTCTTTATTAAAATTATAATTATTCGGGCACCAAGGCTAGAATAATTTCAAATTTTAAGGCAAGACAGGAGGCTTCGTATTTTGCATTTTTAACGCCGGAAACCAACGCCATTGCCCCTGAAGAAACCAGGCAGAAATATGCCCGAAAGGTGGAGGCACGGGACCAATCCGCCGCTCGCAGAATAGCCACTAAAGCTCCACCAGCCCGAAGGGCACGGGAGGCCGCAGCCCCCCTGACGGAAAGAGCACCGATGCTCTTGTAGGAGAAGAAAAACAGCCTTGAAAGGTTTCACAAAGGAGAGGAGGAGTTGAGATGTCAAGACCGGACGTATCGACGTCGTGCGTGACAGATAAGTCCTGACACACCCGGCGACACATTTTTGGGTCATCTAGAAAAAAAGGGATAGGATACAGACGAGAACAACTCAGGGGAGAATAGAGACAGCATGAGCATCCAAAGCGCTAACATCTGAAACCCTACGAAAGCATAAGAGACACAACAGAAGGGTAAGTTTCGCCGACAACTGTTGGAGGGAGAGTGAATCGTTGTCTGGCCATCCCGAATGGAAAACTAACATGACAGCTACTTCCCACAGAGAACCGTAGCGCGGCGCCGAAGGACGGGATAAACGAATACCACGCAAAAGGTGGCAGACTAAGGGAGCCAAGGGGATCCATGTGCCGTCCCAAACTCCAAGGAGCCCAGCCTCGCCAAGCCGTCCGGTATGACATACTGGTACCTGGAGCCCAAGATTTGCGGAGCAAGGACTGTGCCGCCTCCAATAGGCCCGAGACCGTTCGGGGTCCCCTGAAATCGTCCGTACGACCAGGAGGAGATGTCTTTCCAGGATGAGCGCATGAACCTGGACCTCTGGGCCCGTCATTGGATAGTACAGAGATGGGATCTCCAGAGGATCCTGGGCAGATAACTGCAGCAGGGCTGGAAACCACGGCTGAGCATGCCACGGGGGGGTCACCAGAACCAAAGGCCCCCCGTCCCAACACAGGTGATGGATGACCCTCAAAATGACCGTCTGGGGATTCGTCCTGGATGCAAATAGGTCCAGGTGCAAGACCCGACTGAGAAGTCTCCAGTCGCTCGCATCCCGCCAGTGTCTGGAGAACCCGTCCGCCAAGAGAACCTCGGCGCCCGGGAGGTATCCTGCCGGCAGAGTATGTTGCATGCAAGGCAAAAGTCGAAAACGTCCTTTGTTACCTCTGAGGTACTTGGACCGAGAACCCCCTAAGCGGTTGATATATCGAACCGCCGACATGCTGTCTAAGAAGCCTAAGAAGAGAAAGCGGCTTGGGACTAGTTCGGATTTGAGAGAATGGACTAGAAACCCGAGTTGGTGAAGGGTCTGCACCACGAAATCGGTCTGGGCGAGCAGGGTCTCCCGGCAGCTAGAGAAGAGTAGAATGTCGTCTAGATAGACTATACACCTGATACCCCTGGACCTGAAGAGAGCCATGACCGGCTTCAGGAGCATTGTATGGCACCAAGGGGCTGAACTTAGGCTGAAGGGAAGGGCCTTTAACTGCCATACCTGCCTGCCCCAGCGAAACTGAAGAAATCGCCCGGAATCTGGGTGAATTGGGACGGAGAGAAAGCGTCCGAGAGGTCTAACCATGTAAAGCAATCGCCTTCCAACCTAAGGTCTCAGAAGAGACGGATCCCTTCCATTTTGAAGGCGAGAAACAAAGCATTGAGAGCCCGTAGATTGATCACTGGGCGGAAGTCCCCGGTGCATTAGCGTACTAGGAAAAAGGAGCTGAGGAAACCGATTGATCCTTTTGCCCGCTGGATAGCCCCCTTGTCGCGGAAGGTGCGGAGTTCTGCTACCATTAAGGCCTGATTGGTAATGCCCTCTGAGATGTGGGCGGTCAGCGTACTTGAAAGGGGGGAAGAGCTGAAAAACTATCTTGAAAACCGGTACCGTTAGGGGGATCCAAGGGTCCGACGAAATCCAGTCGTGGAAAAAGATGATATATGGCCCGCAACCCCGAGGAAGGGAACGAAGGACAAGAAGCATTCGGACTTACCGAAAACGGAGCGTCCCCTGGGAAAACCAGAAGCGCCTCTACCGTCTCCGCGTGGGTTGAAGGACCTCTGTTGGAACGGAGTCCTGTAGGACCTCTGGTTCTGAGGGAAGTACCAGGAGCCTTGGGATGAACGGCTGGCGGCCCGGCGGTCGACCAGCCCTCCCAGAAAAACGAAGGTCAGTCTGAAAGACCTTCCTCATTGACAGTTTGGCCTTATTCCATGATGTCATCACGGATTCCTTGACAAATGTGTCTCCAAGCAGTAAGTGGCTACACCTAGGTCTTTAGGGCCCAATTCCGCCAACCTGGGATCATCTAGGTGGGGCTCATCCACCAAATACTCACGGACGAAGCGTGAGTCGAAATCTCTGGGCAAGACCAGATTTGCTGAAGCCTCTGATTCACCGTGTGCCATATGTCCACTATAGATAATGGGTCATGCAAAGGAGTGTCAGAGGGTTTTGGGCGTTTGGCAGGTACCTTACCCTTGCCGACTGAAACACTACTGCCCGTCCAAGGCCGTTTGGAGCCGGACGCCTCTCCTTCAAAGTTCTCGGATTCTGACTCCGATGGTATTGTCTGGAGGGAGCAGGAGGCTGCCCTTGGGGCAAATTGGCAGACATTTTAGAGAAAAAGGATTCCACTGAGTTAGAAGACTTTGCCCCTAATCAGGCCATAAAGGCATCCTGGAATGGAACAGTATCCTGAGACATTATGTCTGTATAAGGTAGGTGATGAGAACAGAGGCTCAGCATGTATATTGTGCAAGGCCA